>WWET01000213.1:625076-642780 GCA_011038615.1 Limnodynastes dumerilii | reverse complement strand
TTGAGAAGCAGTTCACTCATTCTACATATTTTAATTGAAGCGGGGTCCATGCTCCCTGACTGTACACGTTTTCAGGAGAGTTCTTTTTTTCATTCAGGGAGCATGGACCCCGCTTCAATTAAAATATGTAGAATGAGTGAACTGCTTCTCAATCCCACTAGCAGCTTTTAAATATATCAAGGGCTGTGTCCAGCTAGAGGAGGGGGCATTTTTCAAAGTAAGAAGTGTAATAGAACAAGGGGGCATGAATATAAACTGGAGGGTGGGAGATTCAGAGGAAATGTGCGGAAAAATTACTTCACTGAAAGGGTGATAGATCAAGGGAATAGCCTCCCATCTGAGGTGTAAGAAGCTAAAACAGTAGAACAGTGTAAACATGCTTGGGGTAAATAGAGTCTAAGGTCAATATTGTTTTAAATAAACAACTGGGCTGACTGGATGGGCCACGTGGCTCTTATCTGCCATCACATTCTAGAGGATCAATGGTATAGTGTATAGCCGGCAGAGAATGGAGGGACTGCAACATATAGAAAATGTTCACAGTATCCAATATAAAACACAAAATATAGAAAATAGGATAGATAGATAGATAGATAGATAGATAGATAGATAGATAGATAGATAGATAGATAGATAGGATATTGTTTCCAAGACAATATTCTACTTTCTATCAGCTAGGTGTGCCTACTTGCCATATGCAATCACAAGAGAATGGGAGACTCAATTCAAAGGGTAAATAAAAGCCGTAAGTTCTTAGGATGTGACCTACTTGTCCCTAAATATATCTACTTGCATAATAAGGCCACTGGAAAAAACCAAAACATCTAGAATAGTAAGTTACCTAAAGGTCACACCCTACCATTAGTTGTGCCACTACTAGGTTTTACTCGATTATTGGAAAGAACTAAGTTTCATTGGAGACAGAAATACATAGTGATATTAGGAGACCTCACCCTTATGACTACATACATAGACACACCCAAGTGACACATTAAAAGTGGCACACTACACTGAAACTCATATGAACCCCCTCTCATGAATCTCTCAATCACATGACATATCAGTCTCAGAGTAAAACAGTGTTATCTTCAATAGTGCTTCTATCATAATTTATAATTTTAAATCGAAATATCAATTCCAATTTAAAGAAATTTATTTATTTTATCATTTATCTTGTACATTACATAAGGATTTCTGCAACAATAATAAGATGTATTGTTATGCTGCTTAACTCCTCCACTTGTGACAGGAAGTCTGCCATTTTGAGGTCAGCCATTTTAGACAGCTTTTCAAGGTCAGCCATTTTGAACAGCACTACACAAATAAGGACAGTTGGAGAATATTAGGAATAATTCATTAATAAATGTAGCCTAATTCAGAGGGCTAATTGCCCAGCAACTACCATTGGTTCCCTGTTAAAATAAAAATCACTGTAAAGACCCACAATGTTGAACTAGTCCATAATTAAACTGTAGTACTACACTGTAGAACGGCAATTTGTGGATAACACGAATATAGCCCGTGTTCTGTTTTGTCCTCAGTTACTTCCTATTCAGAGCAGTAGTCACATCCTCTTTTAGGTGCAAAATTGTGTCAACACTGAGATATGGAGAAGCAGCGAGGAAAGCTTTCCGTAATCCCACTTTAGCCCCAGAGGCCTGTTACACTCCAGTTTCTTAACACACTATGAGCTAATTGAGATTTCATGCTACATCTAAAAACGTAACTTTTTTTTGTCAATTCATGGTTCACTGAAGCCCCTGCCAACGTAATTTCCAAGTGATAGTATAACATGACACTGTAAAAACAAATATATGGCTTGCAAAAAAATATACATTAGTATAAGTGTTCACGTGGCGTACAGGATTTACAAAGAAAGCAACTGTGTCACAAGAGACGTGGCTCCTGTTACTGCTTATTGCAGAACAGTGTTTCCAGTGTCCTGCAGAGCGAGTGGAATTAGATTGTAGATTCCACTTTGATAGAGACTAACATGAATAATTAAATGTTCTGCCAAGTAATGCTTTATAATGTAAATGTACAAATATAAGTCAAATAAAAGTGTTGCATATTGAACAAGTGAATCAGAATGTTTTTTTGAACATGCTCAGACATGTTAAGCTGAATTTACAGCAGGGTTGCCGACTCTCCCGGGAGACTCATGAAATTTGGGCCCAAACAATCACCCGTGTAATCCCTAGAGATGGGCGGGACTTGATGATGTAATCAAGTCTTACCCACCCCTTTAACACCTGAGATCACATGACTGATTGACAGGGGTGGGACTTATGAAGCAATTTGCATAAATCGCATCATTAATCCCCGCCCCCTCACAGTAATCTATGGCTTCCCTCCATGTTTTTTTTTCCAGAGGGAAGGTTTCAATAGTCAGCAACCCTGATTTACATGTAAACTTCCACAAGCTGAAATGGCTCAATTTGCAAGTTTAGGATGTCTAGATGTAATCACTGGTACCCTGGTACTAATAGTCTTGTGTATACTAAAAAGCTTATATATAAAATTCATTGGTCTGTTTGTTTGTGTGTTTCGTTATGCATTTTGACAGCCCTGCACTGACTGGGATGAATACGAGATGATCTAGTTGGATCCTGGATGGGTTTTAGGGGGGTTAGGGTGTCTGTCTACCTGTTGGTGTACACTGGGCAGAACTTTGACCCGGGGAGCCTATTCTTGGCCTTCCACAATGTATTCGGATGAAAACTTCACAGAGGCGTGGCAACTGGCCTGAAAGGACTACCTCCTGAATATGGCATATACAACAAAAGGGGTGGAGTTTATGGCAAAGAGCGTGTATTTTGAACAAATAAGTTCTGTTGTGGGCGGAGTTTGGACAGGACATTGGTGGGGCCTATTTTGAATGCCATTTTATGACCTTATTAACAAACTGTACAAATCATTAAGCAGCAGTGTGGTATGGTATATTGCTAATTATGATAATTATAATTAAGAGTTGACAGCTACATTAAACTCATTGATAACTTGAAAATTTAAACCTGGGCAACACCAGAAACTTCAGCTAGTTGATATATAAACATATAAATTCCACTTTCCTATAGATACACATTTTTATCGGAAAGACATCTTCGGAAAGTAAGAGTGTGTGTGCATATCGGGGGGAAAAGGCGAGGCGAGACCGCATATACGCAATCTATGTACCAAAACTATACGTAGATTACGTACTATAGTTACTACACATGTGCAGTAGCTATATATCGGCACATTACGGCCGTCTGTGGAAGACAGCCGTAGTTCAGGATCTGGCCCATTATTTCTATGGAGGTCAAAGTATGTAGTACGGCTCCCCTGGCTTCCTAAGAGATTTAAGTGACTGGCCTGTGAGTTATATTTGAATCAATTTATGTCTTAAGTGAATGTAAATCAGACAAAGGAATGACCATATTTATTACTTGTGGTCACAGCAATTATTATTTTACCATCGTAAAATGTGAGATTTTCTCAGGGCTCTTGGCATCTGATTAGACTCTGTCATTATAAACCATTTTTATGGCAGCTCCAAATGACAAAATCATTTGAACGATCCTCCCGTTTTGCCTTTTAATTACCAAATAAACTGCCGCTGAGGGGAATTCGGAGCAGAAAGATTAATTCTAGTGCACTATGCAATCACTCATCGGATCAGCAATTATGCACCTAGTGAAAGGTCACAGCTCCTTGCTCCTGCTTATTAACCTATGGTGCCAAAGGTCAAAATTAACAACCATGGTGACTTGGTGTGAAAGGTAGAAGTCAACTGCAGAAGATAAACAAAGAGGGAAAAGCTGTACACAACAGCACATACACAAGTCAATATTCACAAGGGTTCTTTAGAACACAGGACCTTCCACTAAATCAATCTACTTTTCAATTAATCACAGACATAAAATAAAATGAATAATGATAAAAACCCTACAGATGGATTTCAGCCATGAAACCGATGATTTAACTGCATAAAAACATGCTGTCTTAGCCAACAAAACGGATGCCTTAGATACTACCATATTTCGCCATGTATAAGACGCACCTTTTTTTAGACAAACAATAGGTCTAAAAATCAGGTGCGTCTTACACAGGGGATGAAACACTGAACTTACCTTTTCTGTCCCTCCGGCAGTTTCAGGTTCTCTCCCCCGCGGCTGTGACTCAGACTCTCTCCCTCGCGCCGTGCACTGCACATAGATGTTGCGTGACTTTAGGTCACCTCAACATCATTGGACAGCGCGCACCGCGAGGGAGACAGTCTGAGTCACGGCTTTAGGCTCCAAAAACGGGGTGCGTCTTATACATGGGGAAATACGGTATTTATCGCTATCTTTGCTGTCAGTAAAGTAATTTTTATGCATTAGGTCACCAGTTGAGAATATCTGAAGTAAAAATCTTTCCGGGGGAATGTCCTTGGATGTAAACTATGCTTCACATCCACTTTGTGTCTTAAAATAACCCTTAAATAAAATCACTAGTCATGGAAGCACTTCTGCAACCAATATCTCATATCGCGTTACCACAATGGCTGTAAGGGTGTGTCTGTTTTGTGGCTTGCTGGTACTCTGATACAGATGACTAACAGGGAGCAATTCAGTTATGTGTGTTACCAGAAGGGGACAATTATTTTGTCATTAAGGTAGTAAAAGATCCATTTTTTTGTTGGAAATATTGTACCGCCCTTCATATTCTCGTGTGTTATACAAAAAAAAGGGAAAATATAAACCACTTTCCCTTTGATAAACTACTTACCATTTAACATCAGAAGATTGTCTGTTCCTGGGTGAGGGTAGTTCAAACGACCTAAGACAAAAATGAAAACACAACAGGTTAATCCGTGTAAAATGACAGTTTGCTTTATTTATCACCATGTACACTCCAGAAATGTACAGAGCTCTAGTGATCATCTTCAGCTTTCACAGATACTACACCCCTCTATACAGTGAGCAGCAGCTTTCACAGAGACTACATCCCTCTATACAGTGAGCAGCAGCTTTCACAGATACTACATCCCTCTATACAGTAAGAAGCAGCAGCTTTCAGAGGCTACACCCCTCTATACAGTGAGCAGCAGCTTTCACAGAGGCTACACCCCTCTATACAGTGAGCAGCAGGACCCTTTCTGATGCCTCATTTCATAGGAAAAAATTATTTCCCAGGACACACATTGGACCGGATTCAGATCCCTGCACGTTTTCTGTATGTGTGGGGGTCTATCCGTCCAGATGAGAGAGGGTAGTCAACGCCCCCATCTCTCCCCTCTTCTGTGGATAATTGTTTGACTTACACTAACAGGGCAGCCTTAACTCACACGAGTAGATCAGCGGTCCGGCCAACCACTGATCTGCTCATATATACACACCTCATTCCTCCCATAGTGTAGGATTTAAATCCTTCCGTCTGTCCACCTTAGTGGGTGAAGGGGAAGCACAGCACATTTCTACTGAAATGGCACCATACAGAACAAAGTTCCGTGCGATGCCAAGTACGTTAGTGTTACATCTATAACACTAGCGTAACATCTGGAGGACCATCCAGTGAAATCAACCCACATACGCACCTTGGGCCTGATCCAGACCTATAGGCACCTTACGGCCGCCCAAGGTCTGTATTGCCATCATCGTAGTGAGGAGTGCACGCCCCATGAACTCCCCGCTGGCGGGCGTAAAGCCTTATGGCTGCATAGCTGATCATAACAGGGCTTTCCCCTTCCCGTGCCCTAATCTGCATGCCTATCTCCCCCTTTACAGCGGAGATACACATGCGTAAGGGGGAGAAGCCCCTATTTCGTAATAGCCATTGACTGCCGACCCTTACGCCACTGTATGCGCACAGCCTTCAAAACAGGGAAATTACGGTCGAGCCGGCCATAGCTCTGGATACGGCCCCATAAGCGTGTAAGTGGGCTTTCGGGAGTAAGTCTGGATCCGGCCCATTATGTACAACTACTAAGAACAGAACATTCTGCTATTGCTTTGTATTAGTCAGAAAACGTCTTTATTTTGCACCATGAACTAGGTATAATGTGCAACCTCATAAATCTCCTCAATAATTACCCACCTTAAATTTAATTTATTGAATGTACATACAAATAACAATAAGAGAAGAATATTGGTCTCAGATACATAATACACAATAGAGGCAGCCATTTTGTTGCCTGAATTAATGTTACAAATATGAACAGTCCACCAACTAGAAACCAGTGACATGTCTGTCATACAAGCCAACAAAATGTTTGCTTTCATTGTTGCAATTCACAAATTTGTAAATAAAACTAAATGTATTAAGGAAAATATTTACCAGACAAGTTCATAATCAAAACACTGACCTAATCAGACCCACAGAGCTGTGGATATGTTTATTTTTAAATAAGGAAAGCCCAAACATTTTATTCCTTTATTTGCACATTATAAAACTCACAGCTGTAATAACCAAAATAAATGTATGCCACATGGGATATAAAGCAACAGTCTGCAATAACAGGCCTTTGGCAGACATTTGCTTAGCTGATGGACAAACACCATTTTAACCCCTCCTTTTGGCACTTTAATGTTATATGCTAGAGCTGAACCTAGAAATAAATTATCTTAGAATCTCACATTAGACCATTCGTCCAATCGCTGATTTACTTCATTGCACTGACCAAACCAAAATAAAAGCTGATTGGATGCTATAGGTTACTGCTCTGCCAGTCTTTTACCCATGTTACAATAAACATGCCCTGCATCTACATTTTTCATGTGGGGGAGGGGACTGGAATTTTGATTATATGTCCTGGAGAACATTTAAAACTGCAATATAACCTATGCAAAGTTTACCATATATTTAGATATTCCGATTAGTGTAGAATTCAAGCTATATAAGTGCTGAGGTAAATAAGAGGGCAGTGTGCCAATTCTATTGAATGCCTCAGGAATCCACAGTGTTATTCAAACATGCAATGCACTATAAGAAAGATTGTCCTTCCTCATTAATATACACATAGATGGGTAAATTACACTTTAAGCAAACAAAAAAAAAATATTTGGACCCAAATATGTACCTGTCTGACATGACAGGTAGGAAAGAGTCGTTAGGAGCAAGCTCCCCATTACAAATACTATCAAATCTACATAGGAACACAGAATGTGACGGCAGATAAGAGGCCCTTTGTCCATCCAATCTTACCCATCCAGTCGGTCAAGTTTATTGTCAATAATGGACTGACCATGTAAAAATCTAGAAATGAACCATAAGATATAGCAACAAATTTTCCTTTCTGCCAAATCACACAATTATTTTCATACTGAGTAGGTCTCTCCTTCCCCATTGTAATGATCCCCACCTTTACCATTAAATTACCTCAAATTACCTCACACACAGGCAGATAGAAAGTGTAAGGGGGGCTCATAGCATAATCCTGGTTCTCTAAACTGTTACATCATAGTGCTCATGTTACCAAAGCACACTGTCCAGCTAAACATTGTGTGGCACCAAAGAGATGCCCTGTGCTAGATACATCAATATTGCCAGTTTAAAAAACTAAAACGAAAAAAAAAAAAAAATACCCCACCAATAGGATTTACAGGATGCAGTTGCCAGTCCGGCCAGCCCTATTTTGAACATGATACAGCCACCACCTGAATGGCAGCTGTATGAATGATTGAAAGAATCTGGATATAGGAAATTTTGACCTATTTCCCCCGTTCCCAATAGCTACAGGCTGTAGCGATAAATTAGGGTTAGGCTATGGCTGGTATAAGGTTAAGGGGATGGTTAGGGTTAGGCTGCTAGGCATGAAGGGTTAGAATTAGGGTTATATTTAGGTGAGGGTTAAGGGTAGGGGTGTGGTTTGTTCCTACATAGCGCCAGCGTAATCTACTTACACTGCCTTGATGCAAGCAAAAGTGATATGTTAAGGATTCAGCTTCTTCAAGATACAAATACCAAAATGCAAAAAATGGTAACGCTAGCCCCTCCACACTTCCATTGAGGTTATATTTGTTTCTATGCGGTCCCCCAATGAGACATAAACATAAGATAACCTCTGTGGGCTGGGAAGGTATGTGTGTGATGAGGGTGGTGTTTTAAGAGCTATGTAAAAACCCTATAAAGTCATCGGCAAAGCCACTTTCATAACAGGGAAGAAATGCAAGACCACCTTCAGGAGAGGTCAGCCTTCCCAATCTGGATTTTCATGGTGAATGAATAGTAATGAGTGCAGGGTACTGTATAAATCCAAAGACATCCTGGAGTGGAAGGAGGGAGGTTACCCAGGGTGTACTAAATAAAAAGTTTGTTCTGTGTGCCAATAAAGACACACAAGATGCTTAGTCATAGGGGAAAGGGGAAGTGGGTCACTCAAACACGTGCTGCACATTCCAATCACTTTCTCTGCAGCCCTGTAGCACCACACACAAGATGCACTGTCCTCGCTTGTTTAGATTATTCCCGTTAGAGGGGAGTTATTATTAAACACAAAGACTTGCTTTCTTCCAGCAAAAGAATGTGCTTAGGAGCATACACACACAATCCCGGCTAAACAGCGCTGGCCAACAGCACATAAATGTTATCGTTTATGAATCCACATCTCTTATGACTCTCCAAGACAGAAGGGATACTCAATGGCCAAGCAGAGAGTTCACAGACTGAGAACAAATCGAGGCTTTGAAAGCCAGACAGCGGTGGCAGGAAGGCAAGGTCGCACGTCTTAGGGGCAACAACCAGCAGCACATAAGACATTAAAGTAGCATTAAATATAAATAATGAAAATGCTTATTTTACATCTGAAAGCACAACAGTGTTTTGTGTGCATTCATCAGCAAATGGTACCTAGGAGATGAATAAAGCAGTTCAGCCTTTACTGTGCTGATAATGAATGAACCAATATGGCAGAGTGTGGAGGATTCCATGGCTGCTCTCTTGCTCTATGCAGACTGAAGCTGGACATACACTAGGACAATTATTGGTCCCAGCAGGGGGTGGGCTGATAGACGGGACGATTTCCCGCTATGGAAATGTCCCATTATCAGTACCATACACCTCCTCTGCTGGGACTGATAATCCTAGCAGAAGAGGGGGGTGGGGGGACAGGGCTAGTACTATGCTGCTCTGACAGCTTTGATAACATCAAAGCTGTCAGAGCAGCATAGTACATATATAAACAGTAACGGTTATTGCAAGGAGTAGTACAGACAGGGATCAGCCGACACCTTGCTGTGTGAAGCGCGGCTTCGGCTGACCTTTGTCTGTATTACTCCCTGCAATAACTGCTGCTGTATATATATGTACAAAGCTGCTTTGATAGCTTTAAAAGCTGTCAGAGCAGCTTTGTACAGATATACAGCAGTCACAGCAAGAGGAAGAATAGAGACATTCAGCTTGCTGATTGGATCCCTTAAAATATCGGGCGCTTTCTCCCGATTTAAATCAAACATGTTAAAAGAACAAATAATCTACCAGAACGTTTCTGGTGCGTTTATTTGATTTTTGAAATATTGATCCTGGCCACTAACTACAGCGATTATTTCCCTGAGCACCCGATAATTGGGTACATAATCACTCTTGCAAACATGGCGGTTCCACATTGGAACGCACCAAGAGCGATTCTCAGATCCGCAAAGTTACCCATTCCAATGGCGAGACATGACAACCTGCAAAGATTTAAATCATACCTCAAGGGTGTGGCTAAGCGGTGAGCTTGGCCCTTTTCCGAATGGGCCATTTTATACCAGACAATTTTGATTTGGCTCTGGTAAAGGAGGACAAGCAATCGAAAATCCCGATGATGAATCTGCATCTAAGGGGAGTTTTTAAGCTACCCCAACCATTATACTAATTGTCAACCTATCCTTCCCCTTCCATTACCGTAACCCTAACTCTGCCTTCATAGAAAGATAGAAAGTGATGGCAGATAAGAGCCACGTGGCCCATCCAGTCTGCCCAGTTGTTTATTTAAAACTATACTGACCCTAGACCCTATTTACCCTCAATTTAGTTTGAGATTTAAGATATCCATTTATCCCAAGCATGTTTACACTGTTCTACTGTGTTAGACTCAACCACCTCAGATGGGAGACTATTCCACTTATCTGTCACCCTTTCAGTGAAGAAAGTTTTCCACACAATTTTTCCACATTTCCAGAACTGAGCACAGTATTCTAGGTGAGGGCGTACCAACAATCTATAAAGGGGCATCACTACTTCCCGCTTTCTGCTACTAATTCCTCTCAATATGCAACCAAGCATCTGACTTGTCTTTCTCATTGCTTTGTTACATTGGGCCGGATCCAGAACGACGTCCCTCGGCGGAAATACGTCCGTCAGCTGCCGATAACAGTTACTGCGCATACATAGTAACTATTTTACTTAACCTACGTATCATTCCGCATATAAAACCGCATATACGCAATCTATGTAACGAAACGATACGTAGATTACGTAATAGTTACTACACATGCGCAGTAACCGTCATCGGCATCTTACGAACGTATTTCCGCCGAGGGACGTTGTTCTGTCCTATTGCTTGGCCACATGAAATAATGACTCCTAGATCCCTTTCCTCCTCAGTACTTTCTAATGTAGTGCCATTAATGATATATTAATTGGTAATTAGTAATTAAAAATAAAAAATAAAATTTGGCATACTTACCCATCCATTATAAAATCTTCTAATTCGTGATATTTTCAAAATAAGGACAGCCGAAAATGAGCTTTCGGCTGTCTATATTTCAGAAATAGCCTTTTCATTATGGAGAACACATCCCGCTTATGGACACTTAGTATATGTTCAGCAGAATTCTTTATTTCAACATGGTTTTCCATGGTTCCCCACAGTAAATTAAATTTAGGTGTTATACCCATATAATATATCGTGGGTGTGGCTAGGTAAGACATATTGGGGGAACAATACAATGCAATGGGATAGGTCCAAATCAGCAGTATTCAGACACCACATCATGAATGTTTATAGCCTTCCTACACAGTCACATAATAACACAAATATCCCTGCAGCAGCAATGTTGGTGTCCCTTTAAGAAGAATACACGTTACATAACTGTTCCTGGAAATGGTCTA
Source organism: Limnodynastes dumerilii (assembly GCA_011038615.1). Taxonomy (NCBI): domain Eukaryota; kingdom Metazoa; phylum Chordata; class Amphibia; order Anura; family Limnodynastidae; genus Limnodynastes; species Limnodynastes dumerilii. Next base: position 631,725 of record WWET01000213.1, on the reverse strand, counting down.
CAGAAACCTCTGTTTCCATACAAGTAAAAAACACCCCTCTAGCAGAATATCATCCTGTTTTAGGCCAAGCCCTGTGCTGTGCACTGTATCTATGTTATCTCAGCTCTCTCTACACCAAACCCTCACCCATAGCAGAAGCACACTTGTCAAGCAGAGCAAACTATGGAGGGGTTTAGGGAGGTGTCTCGAGCGCTTAGGAAAGTGGAATTTGTTGTAGTAAGCTGCATTCACACATCAGATTCTCTCGTCCTGACTCATGCCTGCCTTACGGGCCAATTTGTGAGCTACTATATCACAGCTCACTGCCTTAAAGGCAAAAAAACAAAAAACACATTTTATAGATTAAACTATATATAAAAAGCAAACCGTTGTTGCTGTTGGTTACTGGGCAGACCTGTGCAATAGCTCTTACTTAAATGGAAGCTTGCACTAGCTTAACCCTTTTACTTCCAAAAAGGCTTTGGAAGCAACAGGCTTAAGTAAGTGCAAGCTTCCATTTAAGTAAGAGCTATTTCACAGGTCTGTCCAGTAACCAACAGCAACAACTGTTTGCTTGTGATATATAGTTTATTCGTTACTATGTGTTTTTTTAGACACTTTGGTGAAGTGGAGTAAAATATATAACCTCCAAAATGATTGTAAATTCGGCTGAATATTTAGCCCCAGGTCTCAAACATTCCTGATATGATCATGTGACAGTGTATTATATTTATACTTTCTCAATTTTCACTTTTTTTGCAGTGTATATATGATATTGTATATTATGGTAATGCCAATCAGTTAAGTGGAGACAATAAAAGCGGTGATCCCATTGGTAACATGATATAAACAAGCAAATAGCGATGATTTTCTATCTTATTTCCCATGCAGTTGTGAAATTCCCTAAAAAAATTCCTAATTTTATAGCTGCAAAGTCACCGGGGCGTATTCAGAGATTGGTTTTTTTCTAATTTTATAGCTGCAAAGTCACCGGGGCGTATTCAGAGATTGTTTTTTTTTTAAAGTACACAATTATACGCACGGCCAGAGCAAGGAAACACCCACCAACAACCCTGACACTCCCCTCTCCTGAACATGCGCTCTGTGACTTAGACTTGAGTCCATTGACCACGCTGATCTTTACGTGTGTACTTACGTGCGTATACGTGCTCCGTCCATGCGATTCTTGATAACCGTTCCTCCATGCGTTTATTTAAATGCCCCCCCCACTTTTATGTAAATTTGCCCGTGCGTCTGATTTCTGTGCGTATGTCCCCAAGTGCGATTCACAAGTACGCTTCCGTGCGTATAGACAAACTACGTACATTAAATTACTACGCATGCGCAGTTGATCCGATCCTAAAAATACGCACAGAACTTCCCTCAAAAATGGATCTCTGAATACGACCCACCTTGAGGAAGACAGACAGAGTACACACTATAGAGGTGCATAACATTCTCTGAAAAGAATTTTCAGGTTTAAGCAGAATAAATGAACAAAATAAAATGTACAATTCTTTTGGGCAGATTTACCATCAAACCTACAAAAGGCATTACAGATAGAGGCTATTAAAACACTGCAAATGACAGACAGAAAAAAGGAAAGGTGTGTTTTCTGTAACATGGGAGTCATAGGTCAACACACACAAACATGTGACGGTTTACTCACCCTTTAAGGGATCATGTTCAGCTCTCATTATTTCAATAAGGGAGTTTTCCAGTGAGTGCATATTCAAACTGTCATACATCCTGCTCCGATCCTGAGAGAGAACAACGAGAGACCTGTGTTAAGGTTGTGTCCGGTGTCTTTACAAGCAGTCAGCAACCGTTTTACTTTTACTAAGCGGCCTTTGAGCTGATGAGGACATGCAGTGATGCCTACGGTTATATAACAGATATACCTGAACTGCTCTATATCTGTAAATACAGGAAAAGTATGTGTGCAAAGATAAACCTTATCTGGTATCCTTGGCAAGAGTTTTTTTTTTTTTTTTATTACTTTCTCTCTTTTTATTGAGGTACAAATGGTTATAAAACATTTAGAATATAAGATTACATATTATAATGTATTAGTAAATATAGCTTACAAAAAAAATCACCACCATTTTTTTTTTTTTATTGTGGTCTATGGAGGCCCTGATTCTAAGCCTCCTGGGTCAAAAGGAGCCATGATGAAACAGTGTGGTTAACATTAACCATGACAAATAATAGAGAACATACTGAAAACACCTTATGAAAGGACCTAGTTATGGAGAGAGGAGAGAGAAACACACACACACACTCTTTGGTGAGAATTTGCTTGTGGTTCCCTTCAAATAGTTGCAATAAAAAAAACATGGTTGCATAAGAAATCCCTCACAAGACTTTGTAGCATCTACCTAGCAGCACCTCTTCCATTTATATATACACTTGCACACATTACAAATATTTGAATTGTGTCTTGTGTGTTTTTTGTTACTGTTAGTTTACTTTGGGAGCCTGACCCCTCCCCAATATGGCCGCTGCTCATTTTTTTAAATGGCAGGAGTGTCTGAATATAGACCTCCTGAGTACACATAGAGCAAAGGGATAGAGACTCGCCTTCAGGAAGTGTCTTGACGCTGGGCAGGTGAGCTTAACCCAATATAGCTAACTAACTAAACCTCCTTTTTATCCAAGTACTGACACATAGGGCTAGATTTACTTAGCTGCGGAGAAAAAAAAAAAAAAAAAAAAAGAGATGTTGCCTATAGCAACCAACCAAATTCTCTCTCACTTTCCTATTACATGCTACAAAATGTCAGCTAGAATCTGATTGGTTGCTATGGGCAACATCTCTCCTTTGCCTTTCACACAGTTTAGTAAATCTGGCCCATAGTGTTATCTAAGGTTTGTTTGGACCTGTCTTTTGCATGTAATAATATATATATAATCTATAGATATTTTAGTTGTTAAATTGAAGTTTTTTCTAACCGGCCCTAGAAGAACTTTGAGACAATGCAAAGGCTTGAACAAAGTCTGTGTTTTAAACGCCAAAAATGTTCATTTAAAGCTCCCTGAATAGAAACAAACTACTTGGAGGGGAAAAAAAGTGCTGTTGAGTGGAAAAGTCAAATCAAACTTGAAGGCAGCAATTTCTGAGCTGGAATCTTATTTCAAAGAAAGATAATCAGATTATCCTTATTAAGTCTGCTTTGTGTAGCACTGGGCTGCTTTTAATACAGAGGGGCATTGTAGTGGAAGATTAGAGGCTGGGAGACAAGTACTTCCTTAGACTTCCATATTATGTGCACTTAGAGTCATACAGTTTTAAAACAGAGGTTACTCACTAAACAAAATCATCCAATTAGAAACTATTTAACAAGTAACTGGTTTCCAGAAAATGAACAGAAATCAATACTGTGATATTGTAAAACCTTCCAGGAAATTAATTGGAGAGAACATTCTATTTGTAGCTGCACTTGACATATCATAGAAAACCACACGCATTCCTCAGTATGTTGGCAGCTTCCATCCAGATTGTTCAGTCTTATCGGTTCTAAATACCATCATTCATGACAATCAGGCAAAAACATCTACGTATAAGACCAGGCTCCACTAATACTGGTCGCCAGGTCACCATGGAGACTAGAAATTGGGACCTGGTGACTGGAGTGCCATGAAGAATAAACCGGCTGTTTGTCCACAGGGCAACAGTGAGGTCACCTGCATACTCCTATTCCCCTGCTCACCCACTGAAATAGCAGACCCTCCAGTATGACCTATTCCATTAGGTACAATATACTCCGCACCTGAGCTTCCAACTGTCACTCACCTGGTAAAATGACTTAACTGATATTTAAAAAAATGATTTGTCTCTTCAACAAAGGGGGTTACCATAGTAACTGACAGTTGAAAACTGAGAAGCAGAGTATTTTGTACTTAATGGAATGGGTCAAGTTGGAGGGTATGAAATAGAAGGCAATACTCGTAGTTAGAGCGGGCGATGGATTAGTGGCCATGGGGGGGACCTCCCCTGTGGATAAACTTCAGATGGTTTCCCCCCTCACATCATAAGGCAGACAGCGTGCACGGGGCAGAAACAGAAGTCCAGAAGGCTTCAGCAGGCAAGTAAAAAAAAATAATAATAATAATATATATATGCAGGTAGTATCTTAACAGAGACCTCCTGTGTACACATATAGCAAATGGATAGGGACTCACCTACAGGAGGTGCCTTGACGCTGGGCAGGTGAGCTTAACCCAATATAGCTATATTGTGAACCAAACCTCCTTTTTATTTATGTGCTGACACATAGTGTTATTTAATGTATGTTTGGAGCGCCGGACCTCTTTTGTTCTCATATCTATCTATCTATCTATCTATCTGCAGGCTGCATAAGTGTGCTGATTGCTATATTCACTTGTGTCACATGCCCTTGAACACTTAAGATGTGGAAGGAGCGTCATTTGCGGTCAAGTTTTCCTTCTAAGAAAATGGAAAGCGATGAAATCTATTCACAAATGCTTGGAGAGAAACAATAAATAGGTAAAGAAGAATCATGATCTGGCCATCTATGGAGCTTGGTCAGGTTTCAGGTTTAGAGCACCTGTACTTCTATCTACTTGCATCACTTCATATACCATCGTATCAGCAAACACATCCAAAGCCCAGCCACTCAGCAAATAAACTACGCACGGAGGTCTGACACAGCCCATGCATGGAAGTTATGGACATATATACACCAGTTCCATATGCTTCCGTGCGTAACCGCGGTACTGCACGTGCGCACTACACAAGGAACAGGCAGCTTATGCTCCCTTTCACATTCTGGTTAAAGCCCAATGTCCTTATCTTATACTGCCACTATATTAGTTAGCCAGAGAGGAAAATCCGTGTGGCCGCAGAGCGGCTTAAACAGGAATCCTGCACAGTAACATTAGCTATGTTAATGTTGTGCAGTCAAACACAATCATTTCCATTTCACAGACAGGACATTTACATAAAGCGTCCAGCAGCAGAGCTAGCTGCAGTCTGACACCAGCAGGGAGGAGCCCACGAGGGCTGAATGAACCATGAAGAAGGACAGCTCAAGGTGAACGTCACCATTCGTAACACAACCTTTCATATTTACTTACAGGGCCTAAAATAGCAACGCACACCGCGACACATGGGAGAGCGTCCACCGCGTCTCTAAGGCACAAATTAAGAGGCTTTTAGAAGGTCTGTTGCAAGACTGAATCTTCTGCTTTTCATATGCATGACTGTTTAAAAGCACAAATAGTAATTAAATCCTCCACAACTACATCGACAAACGTGTGTTTTGTTTTTCACCTTTGTGATGCTCTGCATCCCATTTCTTTATTAGCAGGGTTTTTTGTATATAGTGCCATCATATTATATAGCAAATTATCATTATTTAAACAGTCATTGCTATCAATCCCTGCCTCACGGCTTGCTGACTGTATGCCTCACAGACTAGCATCACAGCTACTCATTCACAGATTGAGAGAAATATGTTAAATTAGGCCGGATCCACAATTACGCTATTTAAACATTCGGTGTGAGCATTCTGAGCATGTGTTCACCTGGCGTTTACGCATAGGAACACTCCATGAACGGTTCCGGATTCCACGCTGGACGCCTTTCAGTCACTGGGGGGCGATGACCTGCCATGCGTACAGCGTGTTCGCATGGTGGGCGGTATTTATTCATACAGTAAGGGCTTGGTTAAACACTTATGTACCATCCTTCATTATGCACCAGCAACATTTAACAGAGTGGATGGATAATCGTTATCGTAGGGTCCAGGGTATGGAAGTGTCATACGTGTGAGGGGCATGAACGACTTGTAGGTACGGAATATAGGATCGCATTGGGGTAAAATCCGCTGTGGAGGACTCACAAGTGCAGTGCACTAGAATAATACCACTTTCGCGTCTCCGTCCTGGCAATATTCCAGGTCTTACAACGTGAGATATTGCCATGCCAAAGAGATCATTCCAGGGTGACAGACCCTGGAATATTCCCATTCACACTGCAGGACTGACCCATGAAACTCTGAGATCCGGGTCTGCCATGACAGTGTGATGGGTGGCGTGTAGCTCCCGACAAGAGATTTGTTTACTATTGCCATAGCGATAATCAAGTGCAATCAATTTTTTTTATGTGCAACCGGGTTGAAAAACCTGGGTTGCACCTTTCACACTGCATCCCTACCTGGGTCAGACCCAGGAAGAGGACCCCAGGACCTTTCACACCACACCTCCACCCGGGTTGTTGGACCTTGCCCCAGCAATAACCCGGGTATTCGGTGGTGATGTGAAAGGGGTATTATAGTTATCTGTCGCCCTCTTCCTAGACTTAAGGGACCAGATTCAGAGATTGAAAATAAGAGAGGAAGGTTACTCCTGGGCAAAACCATGTTGACTGCAGGGGAGTCAAGTTAATTATATTCATTGCATGCAGGGATATATCTTTGCTTTTGCTTACTGCACACAGATACTGACCAGCTTTACTATTACACTGTTATTTAGACTTGAGCTAGGAAACGCCACCTCTCATCTCTAATACTGTTTGCAATAAATGAAATATAACTCCCCTGAAATCAACATGGTTTACCCCAGGAGAAACTTTCCTCTTTTATTTTCCATCTCTGAATCAGGTCCAAGGAGACTATTTTCAGGTAACTACATCACCATGCCTCTAACC
>WWET01000213.1:604312-625045 GCA_011038615.1 Limnodynastes dumerilii | reverse complement strand
ACATTGCTATTTGCCCTACTGCACTGCAAGCACATACTCCTATCAGGTCCTGTATGGCTTCTCTTTAGTTGTCAGGTCACTCATGCAAAAGGTAATTATAGAGATCAGTTGTGATGTCACAGTGTTAACTGTTGAATTCCGAAGTACAGAACTGTCAAACACAATCCTGTAACTAGGATCACATGAACAACTTGTTGTGTTACAAATTAACCTTAGATCATTACGTAAATATATAAACTATAATCTGCGGACTCAAGCGTTCCTAGTACATTTAAAGTTAGCTTACTCCCGTTACACAATATAAATCAATCATACTGTAATTAAAAAAATCTTTAGGGGTAAAAAAAATAAAAGTTATTTAATAAAAATAAAACTTGGTATTTCTGGAGCTATAAAGGCCAGATGAAAGCATGAAGTGTATTTTATTTATTTGGGTTATGGTTTTTATAGCAATAAAATGGATTAAAGCAGAGCCAAGAAAAAGGTGTCACTTTGTAAATGTAACAGATCATGTGTAAACAGATTAAACAGTGTTTGCACAAAACAAATTATTTCACACCTGCTACCTTCCCTTCTCCAGCCAGAAACGCCAGCTGTCCTGTCTGGCAGCCACAAGGTTAATGGGGCAGAACCGCTCCTGTCTAACTTTCTGAAAGTTTTCTATGCACTTCAGGGATTATTGTGACCCACTGGCATTTCTGAAGTCCCCACAGCTCTTATTGCCTAACAAAATGCCCCACTTGAATGGGCACCTGACTATTATTCACATGCTGTAATCGAATATAAAAACCTTACATTGAGCCCTGGTCTTTCTGCCATGTTAAAAAACAAAAAACAAGCTGAATGCGGCCAAGTATATGAAATATACAAACTACAAACACACCAACAACAGACCTAAGCTTATTATTCATTCAATAAATCTGTGAGAACTCTAGCTTTATATTTATACAGCCCAGGCGAAATGTATACTTCTATATACGAATATATGATAGCACAAACTGGTCGCTATGCCTTGTAACATCTGTACATATAAAACAAGCCTTTCATTGAGCATATATAATGAGGTAGTGTTCTCTAGAGGATTCATCACCCAGTATTTGGTTGTTTGCAGGGTAGAAACTGGGTTTTTTTTTCTGCCGATCATGAAAATCACACAATAACAGTTTAATCTGACATTTTACCAGTGTGTACAGTCCAACAATGCTCATTAAAAACAGTCTGTGATAATTTGAATGAATTTTTAGAAGCTCCTAATTTTTTTTCGATGCACGATATCTTTCACAGGATAGTAGCAGAACAGCATGATGGGAAGAAATGAAGAACGATCCAGCGGGGATCATTTCAGTGACTACTCAACTGCAACATTGTTTGCTATAACAGGAATGATGTTGGATCGTTTAAGTTTACTTCTTAATTCATGCCCTGCTTTAGTTTGGTGTTACTAAACGAGTGTGGGTTCCCGTTACAATTTCAATAGGGCTGTTCGCTCCCAGCCTTCGGAACTGGTTGGGATATCGATTGCTTATGCCTCGATGAGTAGCAATCGATCCCTGGAGCACCAAACAACGTTCTCTGAAAAGTAAGTAATTATGCAACCCACCCCCTAACCCTAAGTCTCCCCCCCCCACAGAGTAACCCTAAAGCTGGGTACACATTACACTTGGTTTCTCACAATCCATTTTCTTTAACGATTTTTGTAATGACAGGCTCCCACAATTTTTTGCCGATGGATCGTTCCTCGGGAAAATTAAGCTGTCTATAAAATCTCTTTAAACGATCATACAAGCGATTACACAATATCGTTTGATCATGCATGCCTAAACACTTAAACGATATTGTGTGAATTGCCCATGTAGTCATTTGATTGGAACGATTATCATTTGAAAAAGTGTAGTGTGTACCCACTTTAAATCCCCGGTGAGGGTTACTCACCTCTTCGGTGGCCCGGTGGCAGCGCTTCTATTCATAAAAAAAAAAAATTCTATTCTAAACACTATTCCTCAAACTCACAAGGCATATAAACCTAGTGGGAGTTACCTGCCCTTACTAGCTTTTTATGGTAATATGGTATCACTTGTATGCACTAAATATTGAGCCATCACAAATACTGTAGCAATCTATTTTCTATTTTAGTCCCAGACTCCCAATTAACACCACCCTGTTGCTAATTTGTTTTAATGCAAGGTGTCTTTTTAATTCAGGACGGTTTCAGCCTTATAGTACACATACACTTCAATTTGCTTCAATGGAGATTCCTTCCTTTCTATTTTAGCTTCCCAAGAAATGGATAAATCACAAAGCAGATGCGTAAAATAACTGTTATTAAACACATTGCAACAAGTCCACGAAGCAGGTCGCTATTCCATTCCCAGACAGGTGCAAAAAAAGTACACAGAATCCTAATCAGGAACATTTTAAATATCCAATAAAAGAATCATGTTTACATTTATTCAGAAAGTAGTATGTCAACACAATGCAGTCTTTAAAAACACACAGGCACAATAAGGTCTTTATGTTGTTCTACCCTATATGTAGTTTCAATCATTAGGGGCAAAACAGAGCACAACGGAATACAAGTCTACAGGTCTCATGGCACCTGCTTATCTCACAGCAGGGCACTTAAACCGGTGAGCTACATGGGGTAGAGTCCTATTTTTGCTAGGATGTACTGAAAAGAGTTATTCATTTAACCACTTAACCTGGAATAGTGCACAGGTCACAATCACGGCATCATGTAAGCACAGGACGACGTGTATTAATACACAAACATTCCCTGCTCCCATTCAGAGGAACCACATAAGCAGCAACCTCTTATTCTTTTATGAAACCTGACAAAATTTTCAGCTAAGTTTCGCCAACCCGTTTATATCACGTGACTTACTCCCGCTGGGTTCAGCTTGTTTGTTGTTTTCTGCAGTGTTAACAGTGCTGGACATAAATAACTCGCAATAACTCAGTATCTGACGGTAAGGAATAGTTGGGGAAAGGAATGTCAATTTAATCATTACAATTTTAGGTTAACATTTGTGGAAAGTCTAAATAGGCGCAAGGAGAGAGAGGGAGAGGGGGAGAGAGAGAGGGGGAGGGGGGGAAAGAAAGAGAGAGAGGGCACTATATCTATATATCTAGATGGACTTATCTAAATAAATAATAAAAACCCACAACAAGCACCCTGAATAATTCATTTGAAGGAGCAGCTCAAAGGATTGAAGGTAAGAACACAAATCCTGATCTCAGTGTAATGATGAGATTAAAATGCAGTCATTTTCCAACATTCCCAACCTTGTAAGGTAAAAGGAACAAAGAGCAGGGGACACAAGTTTATCAACCCAATGGTGTCTGTCTCCAGTCAAAACACTCTCATAATAACCAGTTCCCATCCGGACAACTTGTACAGACAATGACAGAGCAGGAGAATGCTCACTTTATCTGTGCTGAAAGAGGACTTTTATTACATAACTTGACTTGATTTGTTTACTTCATTTTATAAACACTAATATATTTGTATAATATCCTAGTGATGGAGTAGACAAGAATAATTGTGGTAATACCATTGGTTGTTCACCAATGTTCTATTATCCATGGATGATAATGGAAGCCCAGACTGTCTTATGGCTCTGCATGACCATAGATAAAAATAAAAATAATATCAGCCATTTCCATGACTAGGAAGCAACGGTGGTGACTGAGCTTAAAATGGCCGTCTCACAGCTTTGGGATCATGTGATGGGCTTTGTGTGGAGTGGTTATGGGTTTCCCATGTGTGCAGTCACATAGTCCAAAAATCAAAATGGTAATCAACAGCTCGTGTGTGCACACAACAGTAGTCTGGCAGAGACCAGACACACGGATTAATACAGAGGTCTGTTCCACCGCGACCACAGTGGAAGAATTTGAGACTTCTCAATAAAGCTACAAATAAAGAAATTGTAAATATTTTTACTTTCCACTCATGGAACAAAGGAACTGTTTTCCTGACTGGAAAATCATACTATATGCACATCAGAAACCATTAGTTTGCGAGTCAAAGTAGCTTTGTTAAAAATCATGCACAAAACAATGAGGTAAAGAAAAGAGAAAGGATTATCAAAGAGGATTATCTACTCCAGTAACTCAAATAAAACTGGTTTCTCCCAGTTTAAAGGCTCTGTAATTATATGAAAAACCATTCTTCTTGCCCATAAGAAAACAAATCTGACAAACATTTGCGTCCTTCACAGCAGAACGGCCTTGTAAGGCATTGGCTTGCATGGTCTGCGTGGCTCTCTGCCAGGCTAGAGACAGGCCTGGCTCTTAATGTTGTCACACATCACACCTGCTACACTGGTATACAGATTGCATGTGTTAAAGCTTTGTGTTTGCAAGCCTGGTAGCACAGGCTACCTTCATCGACACTTATTGTTTACATCAAAGCAAGTATCAATGGTAGCTGAACAGCAACGGCTCCCAGAAAGCCCTGTGGGGCTAAAAAAACAACAAAAATAGTCATCTTAGAAACAATATAGCAACAGACGTCTGTAAACTTATGAGTATGTGGATTTAACCTTCAAAAATATGAATGAATAATTCTAGCGCTTATTTTATCAAATGTACTGTCTGGCTAACTGTCTCCATTTTTTTTAATGTTTTGCTTTATCTACTTCTTAATCACCACAACCTCTTGTAGGCTGGATATCTAGTCAAAGAAGGGAGGAGTTTTTGTACTGGCACTATTGTTTAAATCTTTAGACCTCCCCTATAATAAGGGAGGTGCTCAGAGGTAGGTAGAAGTAGCAACAGGAAAAATACCCCAACAAGGAATGCCTGTAATTCAGACGTCCCCTGGCCGAAAGCAACCTCTCTTGGCACTCTGACCCAGAGTGCCAAGAGAGGTTGCTTTCACCCCAGGGGACGTCTGAATTGCAGGCTGGATATCTAGGTAGGGGGGTGATAAACAGACCTCACGCGACACATTTGTTAATAGCCAATTCTGTTTTTTCATCATATACAAGGAGCCAGAATATTTTTTTTTATGCCTCACAACTATCAAGCCCTCTTTTTCATAACACACTTGACAAACAATGCAAGTAGCGGTTATTGTTTGGCGTCTCCTCTGGGCTTCCCACATAAAAGATCAATCTGAAAACGGGAACATAACCAAAGATCTATCTTTATAATGAAAATTTAAAATGTCCTATTTTATATATTTATTATACACTACGGGCCAAATTTACTAATGGAAAAGTGAACATGTTGCCCATTGCAACCAATCAGATTCAAGCTCTCACTTTCCTATTACATACTAGAAAATGTCAGCTAGAATCTGATTGGTTGCTATGGGCAACATCTCCACTTTTTTTGCAGCCTAGTAAATCGGTCAAAAGGAGTTAAAGCTTGTCAAAATGATGGGCAGCACATTTAGTGGAAGTTTCTAAACAAAGTGGAGATGTAACCTATAGCGACCAATTATAGCCTAGCTATCATTTTTTAGAATGTGTTTGGTAAAGGTTAGTCACAATATAATTGGATTGCTATAGACAATATCTCCACTTTTCTTCTTCAATCAGATTCTGGTACAATACCTGTGTATATTTATTTTTACAGAATGCTAAGTACAAAATACTTTTACTAACCTACAAAACTATCAATAATACTACAGGCACATACACATCTTCACTTGTCTCAAGATACATTCCAGCTTGATCTTAGATATTCATAGGATCTGCAACTCCTTTCTACACTTAATACTCTGAATCCTGGTACAGGACTTCTCTTGGGCTGCACCCATTCTCTGGAATAACCATCCTTACCCATTAAGACTATCCTCTTATTTTTCAATTTTCATACTTTGAACTTACCTCTTCAGACAAGCTGTCCAAATTCTTCAAGCTTCTTCTTAATGTTTTATCTAATGATTTACACATACATGCACACTTTCTATTTACATACTAAAAAAATCAATCTGTTCTGCTACTAACACTGCCATGTGGCTGGATCATACAGAGCATTGAGCACTCTTACCATAGAACCTGGCTGTTGTATACAGCAGCTCATTATGTATCAAAACCCAATGTCCTATAGATTGTTAGCTTGTGACCAGGGTCAAAAAAAGAAAATCCTTAGGGACGTATTTAATTAGCCTCATAAAAAGAAATGAGAGAAGTGCACTGATATCAGTCTTTCCCAGTATCCAAGGATGAGTAAGCACTTATAGTTGTCCTTATGGGACATCTTAAGTTTTAGGCAATATCCATCTTTGTGTCTGTGCTCTGAAATTGAATATGTCTCCAAGTATGAGAAGAAAGGTCATTGGTACGACCTCACCTAGAACGCAGTGATCAAGTTCTGAGGACCTTACCTCCAGAAAGACAAATACATTAGAGACTGTGCAAAGAACAACATACCAAGAAAGGCTAAAGGAACTAAACATGTGTAGCTTGGAGCAGAGAAGGGAGATAAATATATCAAGGTGTGTAACCAGCTAGAGGAGGGCGCATTTATCAAATGAAGAGGTGTAAATAAAACACGAGGCATGAATATAAACTGGAGGGTGGTAGATTCAGAGGAAATGTACTGAAAAATGACTTCACTGAAAGGGTGGTTGATAAGTGGAATAGCCTCTCATTGGAGGTGGTTGAGGCCAACACAGTAGAACATATTAAACATGCTTTGGATAAATATAAGGATATCCTAAATCTCAAACTACACAATATAGTTTTAAATAAAATAAATAAAAACACTAGGCAGAGTAGAAGGGGCATGTTGGTCTTATCTGCCGTAACTTATGTTTCTATGTTACAAATTATGGGCCGTATTCAGAGATCCGTCTTTGAGGGAAGTTCCGTGCGTATTTTTAGGATCGGATCAACTGCGCATGCGTAATTTTATATACATGGTTTACGCTGACTATACGCACGGAAGCGCCTAACTGATGTACAAGTGAATCGCACTTGAAGACATACGCACAGAAATCAGATGTACGGAAAAATTTGAATAAAAATGGGTGGGGGGGCATTTAAATGAGAGCATGGAGGCGCGGTTATCAAGAGTCGCACGGAAGGAGCACATATACGCACGTAAGTATACACAGAAAGAACAGTGGTCTAGGAACACGTAAGCTGTGAGAGGGGAGTGTCGGGGGTGGTACCTTAAAAAGCAGATCTCTGAATACGACCCTCTATGTCTATTATTATCTATGAAGACTTCACCATGCAAACTGTAATAATTTATCAAATCTACACTTCACAAAATACACAAACACGGTGTAAGATATGCAGTAAGGTAAGAGCACAATTACATACCATTCTTACCTGTAAGGGTAAGAGAGAATTGCTGTTGTTGTCTGTTCTGAAAACATTGTCATCAATCCAGGACTTGGGAGCTAGCGATGGAGTAGAGCGTGTGAACTTGGGTGGGGCGATGACGTTCCCGGAAAAGGGTTTCTTTAAAGGGGAAATTTGGTTCATTCCATGGATTCCCATGTTGGCGGTGCGGCGATCTCTGCCGTGCATTCCGGCCCAGGACATGCTACCTGTGCTCCAGCCACTTCCTTGATGGCTGGTCCATGGAGATTGTTTGACGAGGGGCTGCAAGACAAAATCAAGAGAGCACTTGTTAGTAACACGGTAGAAGATCAGAACTTCTGTGACCTAACAAAAACGCATAACTAGTTCTTAGCACATTCTTTGGCCATGAAAGGCATTTAAATAGATTGCCACGTGTCTCCTAACAGCTGCAATAAAACCTGGAGGAACCTTTAGCATCCACCTGTTGCCTACACAATAGAGGAGGGTCACAGAAATGCACCTTAAGGACTTTCCAGTGGAAAAAAACATATGGGAGTAGCAGGGTTTTACAGACATGACGTATGGTTAGAAGAGGAAGCAAAACAAGGAAATATAAACATGTACAACAAACTTCAGAAATGTGGTAGGAACTGTTCATCTCATGTATAGACATTTTCATAGAAGTAACTTGAGACCGGTGACCCATCCTAACACAGCTTCCAAGAACTCCCCAGATCTTGTTGCTTTCATTCTATTTAAGGATTAAAAGCACATTAGAAAGGATGCCTCAAAATACACAAAAATAGAAGACTGCTAGTCACCAGCCCAGGCCACCACACATCAACCTATTCCTACACGGAATAATGAATCCTGCAGACATGAGAAAGTCACGCAGTCAGTCTCAGAATGTCACTGTATGGTGCATTTACAACGTTCACAGCAATTGAATTTAACAATGTACAGGTAAAAAAAAACAGACTAGTTTCATCCTAAAAGCAACTTCTGCAAAACACTAATCCGATCTAGGACCCAATGTCAAAGTGCCTGTAAGTATTTGATGCATTCAGATATATGCCATATAAACAAATAAAACAAAACAAAAATCCAGATTTACACAATGTGGGTGTTCTGTAACTGCGCAGGCGTTAGCGGAAGTTTTCCGGCATGGATCTGGATCCCGAGTTCCGTAGCGATTGTGAAGCCATGTTTTATGTAGCGAGAATGATACGAGCTGGGATAAAAGTTCTACGCTCCATAAAGACTTCTGATCGGCCCCTATTTTAATTGAGAACGGATTGGAAAAGTTAAGTTTTGGTCCTTGAATCGCTAAGCCCTGTGTGCGAGGAAGGTGGCCTGGAAGGTTGGATCCAGCATAGGAACCCCAATTGCAACGAGAACACAAGTCTGGATCCAGGGCCGGCCCTAGCCAATTTGGTGCCCTATTCAAGATTTGGTTGGTGCCCCCTAGCAGAAAATCAACTCTGCTATTAGAGAGTCACAGTGGAGGTACAATGGTGCCAATGGGCAATGTGGAATCATCTGACTGAAGATCTGCACTTTACAAGGGAGAGGAGCTGCTACACATGTGTTGTGTTTCCTTTTCTGCCCTGGGGTGCCCCCCCTGACAAGATGCCGCTATAGGCAACTTGCCTATACTGCCTATGGCTAGGGCCGGCCCTGTCTGGATCCAGTTCAGAATTTTTAAATCTACCGAGTTTAGATTATGTAATTTTTAAAACTGCAAGCATTTATATTAAGTACCTAGGATCAAAACCAGACATCCGCAGCTCCAAAGCCACTGTATTCATCTTTTCTTGCATTAGGTGAGACCACTCCCCTTGCGTGCACACACTGACTTCCGAACGGTATGCCCTACCTTAAAACTTATGCACTGTCCTTCCTTAAAATGAGGACTGTGTTTAACCAGGCCATTACTAGACAATTGCCACACCTCCTGCCCCCCACCCTGTGAAGACGCTGTGCTGCAGAATCTACATAAATGGTGTCCCTTTCATGTATGTTAAAAGGATAAAATATGTATACTTATGAATAAAATAGCTGTCTAATTATTGTCACAGATTAATATCAATAGAGTAATTGACAAAAACAAAATGCCAACTGATGTATAGCTTTAAATATTTAAAATTTATAGGACCAGTGACCAGAGGTTTTTTCTTTGTCCAAGCTTCAGGTATTAAGGTCAATGAAAACGGAACAAAATGATTACGTTAAACCATACCCACAGCTATATTGTGTCAGCCATTTCAGCTAGATGATAGCATGAAGAATAGCTAGTGCATGCCACAAGAACTCAAACAACATCAAAATAATGCTATGACTAAAACGCCCTTTGCTTCAAAACAGGAGGCGAAGAAAAAAAAAAAACTAGAACAATGTGACTGAACCAGCTAAACGAAAAGGGACAGGTTAATGACAACGTGCAGTCATAATGAAGGCAGGCACAACTATTTCAGTTAGAGACACCGAGCTATAAACACTCATTAGCAATAATAGGTTTGTCAATAAAAGGTTTTGTTTTAGACTGTTGGGTGGAACACAGGAGTCCAGAATAGCAGGAATTACAGACACTGTGTGTCATACGCTTTACGTCTTTGTGTTCACTGTGGTGAAGCACTTAGCTACCGAGTTATGTTTGTCTTTAAGCCAACAATGTACTTTACTCTCTCACAATATCAAACATATTGAGTAATGCAACCTGTCAAAGCAGAGAATGCCACTAAAGCAAATGAATGACAAACTAGCTCTATAAGGACATAGGGCATCCCTAACCCATATCCCTGAACATATTGTATTTAGTTTATCACCATAGTGGTGTATGGTATTAGGAGGGTGAGACAATGGAGATCCCTACATGGATGGACTCAATTGTATTGTACAAACCAAAGTTTTCAGCTCCAATAACAACCAGGACATAGCAACACTAGGGCTGGGGTAAACTTCTACTACTGTCACATAGCCGCCCCTTCAAAAACCCAGGTGTCTGAACTTAGGTCATTGTCATATCCTAGTTCTTTGCCCTTTCTTTTCCCACACCGTTCACACTGGCCAATATCATGGGTTTTTGAACCTAGGTCTGCCCTGGCAATAAGTGCGAGTCCTCAATTTGATGACTCCTGTCCCTAATTCCCCCATTTATTTCCTTCTGTGAGACCCAGGTTAAAAAAAACTGGAGGCTACCAGGGTCAGACCTGGGAAAAGCCCTCCAATTGTCCCGGGTGTGGCTCCTGGGTCATTAGGACCTGGGTAGCGGCAGTCAGACCCTTTCACACTGGGTTTTGACAAACTTTATTTACACCAAATGGCTGACAGGACTTTGCACTGTGGAGGACAAATTTACATTTTGCAAAGAGGGAGGCGTTGCAGCAGCATAGAAAAGTGCTGAAGTGTCCATTTACTCCCACTCACACTCAAAAGCGGTCATTAAGTAAATTATATTCCCACACCTTGAATCCCATCATTATTTGTCCAGGTTGTTAAGTAGACAGTACACACAAGAAAACGTGTGTAGAGGTAGAGGCACTCTTTAGATCAGGTCTCTTTTGTTAGGATCATGAACTACTTTAAAGCTGGCCACACACTAGAGCGATTATTGTGCCGATTTAGCAATTATCGTTGGATTGGCCGAATTATTGCTCTAGTGTGTGGTGCCAATAATTTACTGAAATGGCCGATAATCAAAAAAAAATAGCTGCCGTCAGATAATCTGATCGGGTGGTTTGCAATAAAAATGATCGTTTATCACTAGTAAAATTGTGCAGTGTGTGGGCATTTCAGATAATTGTATGTCCTCTCTCCCTGTCTGGCTATACAGCGCTGTATAGTCAGACAGGGAGAGAGAGGACATAGCGCTGCAGAACCCACTGACAGGACAGGCTGCAGCACTATGTCCTCTCTCCCTGTCTGGCTCTCAATCTTGACAGGAGACCCAGCTTTCACACTGACAGGCTGCAGCACTATGTCCTCTCTCCCTGTCTGGCTATACCAGCGTGTCAGTGTGAAAGCTGGGTCTCCTGTCAAGGCAGGCTCTCCAGCAGAGATTATCGCTCCCAGCCTGTGGCAGTGTATGGTGCCGATATCGGGACCTTTCCCCAGGGGGAAATCGCCCCGTTTATCGGCAGACGCATGCTGGGAGCGATAATCGCTCTAGTGTGTGGCCAGCTTAAGTCATCGCCTTTATTTCCCAAATTCATTGCCTGTGTGTGATCCTGGACTCCTTCCTGTCTTTCACCCTCCACATTTGTTCCTTGTTTCAATATTTCCCACCACGACTATTGCAGTCTCCGCTCTATCAGCCCCCTTCCCGTCTTGCTCCCCTTAAGCAAATGACTGCCATATCAACTTCCATCTAATCATTATATTTTACTGCCGCATACAAGACTTCCCCAGTGCTACCCCTCTTCTCTGGAACGGTTTCCCTCAATACATCAGGTTATTCCCTAGTATTCATACAGCACAGCAGATCCTTTATGGCATCCTCTAAATAAATAATAATCATTATAGGCTGACGTTGAGTGGTTGTCTACAAAACATTTGCACAAATGTTGCAGTAAATAAGACCAAAGGTTAAAAAAAATCTAATTGCATATCTTAGTTATATAGCAATACAGCAATACAACACATTTACAGTCTTTATCTCACCTTCATATCTTCCAGGAATACGGATGAGGAAGCATATGACCCCAATATAATGAATCCACCCAAAGTAACGATTGATTGCACTTCATTTATATTAAAAGCTAAATTTGTCATAGCGTGTCCAATCTGTGTGATATGGTTCCAATAATAGTTATGATTTAAAGTTTAAAACAAAGATTTTTTTTTAAACTTTATTCTGGCAGAACCAAAGCATTTTAGCGATTGTATTGTAGTATGTGCACCTTTTGCCCTTTTAAGCGGATTTACACATACACAGAGACGTTCATTTTATGAGCCAACAATATACGTAACAGCACATGCAATCAATCTACTAGCTAGGAACTAGACAGATCACCAAAGCACAAGTTAATTTGTGCCTCTGTTGTGGTTACGTGAACCTTTTAAACTTTAATCCATAAATGATTGCAAGTCTAACCATCCATGCCCAACTTAAAGGTTCTGAATTAAAGAGCTATTCTTACTTACTGAACTGAAAGGGGAAAAAATATTATATTTATATAGAAGATTGTTTAGGAGGAAAACCCCAACACTATTGAGTTAAAGGTCTTATTTTGTGTTTGGGGAAGAAAAAAGCCAAAAAAAAAAAATCATAACAGGGGAAGTGTTGTTACAAGGGGAGAGGAATGCGTTGCCGTGGTAGTATGTTGGGGGCGGAGTTTGCATGGTCACAGGGTGGACAAATAGTTGATTATATATTCATGTATGTGATGCCAATGGCCCTATCAGAGAAAACATTTCAAACCCCCTACATTTTGAAAAGAGTTAAATGTTAACCCTGCCAAAGGATTAGACCAGAAAGGCAACTTGCAACAATGCAGGTGTTGTGAAACTATAAGTTCCACCATGCTTAGCCTGGTATAAGCGATGCCTATGCTGATGAGCATGCTGGGAGTTTTAATTTCACAACACCTGAAGTGCCAAAGGTTATATTAGATGTGACTGCTGTACCTTCCACCATGCAGTTCTTAGGTACAAAAAAATGGTGGTTCCATCATTTTATAGGTTTATCACCTATTTTACATTCAGTACTTAGCCAAACATATAGAAGAACACCAGGGACTAGATTTTCTAAACAGCGGATAAACAGAGCATAGCAACCAATCAGAATCTAGCTGACATTTTCTTTATGTAATAGCAAAATGAGAGCTAGAATCTGATTGGTTGCTATGGGCATCAGCGCCACTTTTCCGCAGTTTAGTAAGTCTAGCCCTAGAACTCCTTGATCTGTTCTATGCATCTACTTCACATTCAAATAGTTTTTAAATATGTGCTGCATTTCTTGGTATAATTGCCACTGTGCAGCAGGCCTCAATGAGGTTCTTTTAAGTACTTAACTCCTTGAATAGGTATAATTCAAACTTTCTTATCCAACCTAAATAGAAACTGTATATTCTAATGTCCTAGACTGGAGAAATTCTATAAATCATCCTCCGAAGCAGCTAATCCAATTTGTAAGTGTGAGCTGCAGAGATTTAGCTAATCCACACAGTTATATTGAACAGGAAGCGAGCAGGTCTACTGTCTGTTGTATATAAGGAAGGAGACTATGTAAATGCACACATACTGTACTCCTTTAATTGTGGAACAAATATCAATGAAAATTTGACCTATAAATATTTGCTAGTTCCCTGTGGAAGAATAGGCAGAAAATGGTTACTCTCCACAAAATGGCTGCCTAAACGGTGTATGAGACAGCAGCACTGCAATGTCACAGTAACCAACCTTCAACCAGCAAACGCACAAAGGTTCATTGTGAAAATAATTATAGTAACACAAAATCCATAAATCTGAATACAATAAAGGAATTCACACTCGATGCAAAAAGTTTGTTCAATATGAAAGCAAATATGGTTTACCAGTTGTAGGTTTTAGTCATAAAAAAAAGAATAAAATAAGTATCCAACCTCTGTTATAGAAAGGGCTGTCTATATAATAAAAGGTACAACACACAGATTCACCTAAATACGAGGGATAAAAAGATGACCGAGTCCCATAGAAAGGACAAATATTCCCCATAAAATATAAACGTAGAGAGCATGTATAGCAATTTTATTTAGATACATCATTTGTCGATATAGAATGGGCCAGTATAGATTGTATTGAAAAATATTTATGATGGCTGAAGTAATTCACATTTGCATAACTAAAAATGACAAAGCAATCTCTTATTTATTTACAGGCAAATGTCTTCTTTTGCTTCAAGCATCACACACTTGCTTGTCAGTATGATTAAAATGTACTGTGTAGAACAATACTGTGAATGTCACAAAGCAATGCAATAGCTGGACATATTCACAATTCATCTGAAATAACCGGACATCAGAACAAGGCTTAATCAACAAATTCCACAATGGCAGATTGCAGGTTTCTGCTGATAAAAAGCATCATACAGAGGAGGTACTCTGGCAGATGATGCTGAATGGAAATGATGACTGCAATAAAAAGGGTTCCATACATCCCTAGTCAGTCACTAGATATAGAGACAGAAGATTGTTCTACACTGCACTGAAGTGATTGTGTAGGGATGAGTCAAGTGATGAAGAGGAAAACAACTTTCAGCACATCATATGAGAGGCTCATATTTGCAGCATGCAGAATACAAAGAAAAAGGGTTTTACACCGACTGAGACATAACTGAAGAAGAAGCTTTGTTTCCCATTATGCTTTATTGCAGCGATGGGAAACCGGATCTACTTTAGTCGACTTAATTACATCAAAGAAGCGTTATTTAAAATATTATAACAGTGTGTATCTTAACAGTGTTTACAAGCTATAACAAACATTGACACAAAGGATCACAGGTTACTGCTCTGAAGGTCCAACCTGTCAGCATTACAGCTTTGTACATACGCTGCACTAAGATATAATCCACAGAACTGAATTTGGGGGAAAAAAAAACAAACCAAAACAACAACCTCCTTGCAAAAGATCTTATCATTCACCGCTGAGCACGATAATTAAGGAAATATCAATTCCAACTTGCATACAGGATAGACACCAAAATAAAAATCTATATAATGCTTTTCAATACCCTAACAAAAAAAAACCTGCTTTTAAATGTCCTTGCTGACTGAGAACATACTGACAGATAACTCTTCTGTGCAGTGGTGAGTAATGTTGGGTACACACTATACTAAAATGGTCAATCATCCAATATAGAACCATGGCACAGGTGTTCATCCAGGTAGTATAGTGTGTATGCTCACGGCTATTGGTGAGTGTATAAGCTACATTGGAAGGCCTTTGTTGTATGCAGTCATATTTTTTACTTTTAACATAAATTATAATATACTAGGGCCGGATCCAGGCTTACAATGCTGACACACTGTGTTCCCCACTGGATCTAGAGACCCTACATGAAGATGGCATGGAAGCCTAAATAATCAGGTGCGTGATTAGCACACCATTACTGTACTATCTACATACTTCCCTCCTCCCACATACAGAAATTGATTTCCACTTCTCATACTGCTGTTGGAAACTGTCCCAGGACAGAACTCTGGACAGATGATAGAGATCCGCGCATGCATTAACAAAAATTAGGCTTTTCCCAAACCTAGTAATTGGAAGTCAGGACCCTGTCCTTTAAAATGTTGCAAAATTTCTTAAGTTCTGAAGGTATTCGCCAACATTATAATGTTTCCACATGTAAGGTTAGTGTGCTAGTAATATTAGAACCAATGGAGGCCATCTTGGGCCTGTGCACCCAATACATAATTTACACAACCAGTGTGACTGTATTACACAGTCTACCATCCCACAGCTCCAAAAAGCTATTTTACAAATTATGGAATCTTTCACGGTTTGCTGTAAATCACAGTTGAAAATATTTTCTTTATATTAAGTTAGTTCTAAGAGGGATCCCCAAGGGCACTTTCTGCTTCTTGTACATTATTTTACATGCTGATAAACAAACACCTGATAAGAAAAGTGAAGCACGTCTACCTGCAGTATGGAAGGCTAGAGGTGCACAGAGACATGGGGGAAGTGGTAATTATCTTGAAAGACAAGAAAGCTGGACTGTCAAATAAGCTATTTAACCGCAGTTTTTTTAATTATATTGAATCTATCGAAGCTTTGAAAGTTACTGCGTCTATAAAAATCATTTCTCCTGTCCTAATGACAGCCTGGTAATTCCATACCTTCCTCCCAACATACTGGATAAGATACTGTATCACACAAATGAAAAAACGCTGACATTTTCCAAGCGATAATTATTACTGTGTGTGTACATCAGCAGATCATGACGTAGATTTCCACCGTGTAAGACAGACCTCAGCAAAACAGGGCAAAAAAGAAAACAATTGGGGAATTAAAGGATTTATGCTCCCTTGTTCCGTTTTGGACGCTGAATGCCATTTAATTCCTCTGCTGACGGATAGGACCACAAGCCCTGTTCCTAGTGCAGTGTACTGAAAAGCCCCTGTATCAAAAGCACGTTCTAACTCTACAGATCTATTAATAAAAGGACTCCAAGGAAACGACATGCATTGCCAGTAATAGATCTATGCAGACGATCATTAAAATGACCAGGCATTATTGTATAAAATGCCATATTGCAGATTAAAAATGATAGTAAAGAATAGGATCTGCGGCCAAAGGCTTAGGCGATTGAGAATTAATGAAAATATGTCATTATGGTCACAAAATAGAGGTCACATTGTATTTACTGTATGGCGCTGCGGACCCTTTGCGCGCATTATAGACAATAAATATAATATACTGGATTACTGATATTGTTTTTTCACAAAATTAAGACGTGATTCACGGATCCATATGGGATGACAAATAATGGATATGAACAATGAGATCTGGGGCAAGAACCCAAGACATACCATACAAAGCATGATGATGGAAGAGCTGTTTTTTTTTTTTACAAGCATCATGAATCAGCCCATTAGTACAGCATAGCAAATACAGAGACCTAGACATTTCAAGCATTTAATTAACATATTTTACCCTAACTGAACACGCCAGACTGCTCCACTGAGGAGGATATAAAAAGAACTGCATGAAGGAGCATTACACTGTACTTGAAGCCAATTCACAATTATTCCACTGCAGCAAGCTTCCATTACACAGACTAATGTACTTCTTCTGGGGTATAAATGCTATTGTTTACATGTAATCATTACAATGCAAAAATCTTAATTCTAACACACCATAGTATATCAGGAAGAGCTAACAGTGGCTACAACCACATCCTGAACAAATATTCTATTTACCAGACACTGCTTTTAGAGGAACAAGATACAGTCTCTTACTTGTGTAGTCAGATAATAGCAATTATATATGGTGATCGCACACAAAATGGCAGTGGAAAGGCCAAGGATCAGCAATGCCAGAGGTGGGCAGTTAAAAATGTGTTTCACGCAATATAATGAACCCGTCACATGACATTAAAATCCCACAATCTGGGGAATGTTTTAATTAAACAAATTCAATCCATTACCATAGAAATGTACTGCAGGGTATCCATGTTTGTACAGAACCATTGTTAACGCCATTTTATGTTTAGCTGCTTAGTTTCGTTCAAAGAATGGTATTTAAAGATGTACAGATGCAGTTTATTAACACAAGTAATAGGCGATGGGGTGTAACTCTCCTACACCCAATAACTGTAATTTAAATCTAATGCAGCCTACTGCATTGTAATTAAGGCCTAGCGCAGCTCGACATCAAATAGGCTAGTGTTATTTGCCTTAAATAGCTGGTTTCACTAATTCTGCTTAAATGTCGCTACTTATGTATCCAGATGCAGGATGTATTGTGTATATTACACAAAAAACAAATAGGTTAAAGCAGGAAATGTGAAGCATAGGATCCAGCACCCTACACTGACATACGGTAACTATTTTTCTAAGACCAGATACACAGAAATGACATTACAGACATCCCAAAAGCATTATAAACTGAAGGTTGTTAATAAAAATGGAAATAATTGTTCTCTTTTAGCTGTAAACCATGGGAGCCAATTGTCCACCTATTACCCTGTAGCCATAGACAGAATAGACTTTGACACTATTCTGCTAAATGTGGATGGGTAAATGAATGTAAAAAAATATGCACACATTCAAAGAATCATTTGATTAACATACTTATTATTTCTATCAAGACCTAACAAATATGCCACTTGCAGATGTCATTGTCAATAGAAATGTCATTATATGACCAGTGGAAGATGGAAACACTACCAATGACCACTGAAAGAATGACACAATAGAATATTGGAATTAAAGCTGAAGATTCAATGTACTAAAGGCTCGATGTTATTTGCAAGCTCTAATTGCAGAAACAGGGCCTGGCCATTACCTGATGGTGGTTGTAGTTGTTCCTCTGCTGTAGAAAGGCTGCAGCCTGGTGGTGGTGTTGGGGGTTCAGCTGGGGGCTGACTGGTGACCTCCGGTTCTGCTGCTGTTGGGTGATATTGATCTGAGCAGAGAAAGGGCTGTTGAATCCGGGGACGTTCATGCCAGGGCACGGGTTGGCAGACACAGGTGAGAAGCTATGAAAGAAGGCCGGGTTGATGGAGGAGGGGATGCCAGGATAGAAGCTGTCAGGTTCCTGGCTTTGCATTGCGTTGAGGTTAGGGCCGGCTGGGTGGGGCGCAGTCGGCTGCTGTTGGGGTAGCTGAGGGGGAGGTGGTGGTGGTGGGGACGAGGTTTGCACGGACCAGGGGGTACCAAAGCCGGGCAATGAAGGAGAAGAACTGGATGCCCCGGGGCTTTGGTTGCTTGGTAGGTCTGGGGATCCGGGGAAAGGGCTTCCCAGCAGGTTGCTCCCACCACTCAGTAGATGCCCACTCTGTGCCTCCATCTGCATCTTGCTCTTGACTGGCAGCTGGTGACCCAGAGAAGGAGGAGATCCCGAACCATGGGTCTCCCTGGCAGCTGTAGCCACCTCCCCGGCCGAGCAAGAGCTGGAGGAGGAAGAAGAGGACGAGGAGGGGGAGGCTGGCAGCAGCTTGACCGGACCCTCCACACCCAGATCCTCGGCTTTGGGCGATCCCTGGCTCTGATTAACCTCCCCCGGCTTCTTCAGCTCCTCCCTGAACGAGGCACTCTCCTGGGGGCTGAAGTCCTTCCTCTTGTGTGCCAGCTGTTTGTCCTGGGCACCGTGGAGCAGCAGCAGGGCGGGCGGGGAGATCTGGTGCCCTCCTCCGTTCTTGCTGTGCTTGCCGGGGGCACAGCTCATGCCCAGGAGAAGCTCATCCTGCATGACCTGCGGGTACCCGGGCAGGAACGCTGACGATGGGAACTGCGTGCTGGCCCTGAACGCTGCACCTCCAAACAAGCCGCTGCCACCCCCGCTGCCGGCACCGCTCCCGGCCGTCTGCAGTAACCCGAACCCGTAATCCCCCATTGACAGCACCCAGCTAGTGATAGATAGAGATATCTACTGTGCAATATATTACTATGCAATAGATTATATTTTCTATATATTATATCTGTACAGACTTACTGGAAAATGTTACAAGGATCACTAGAATATTATTATTATTTCTCTTTACAAAGTATTACAAAACAACACCGATAAAAACATAGAAACCCCTTAGCTACTCAGTTGCTCTTAGTCTTGTCTTGCTGTGAGGAGGGTCTGGTGGTGACACTTGTGTTGTTACTGTCCTCTGTGTGGGGTGCAGGCAGGAATTTGCTTTAGTCCTTGTTGCCCTATGTCCTGTATCACCCCCCTCCTCTCCTCTCCTCCTAATGCCGGCTGAATGTCTGCAGCGAGACATTAAAAACCCCGGAAGCCGCGTCATTGTGACGTCACAATGCCTGCTGCTTAATATTCATGCTCTCAGCCATCGCTCTCGCTATCCTTCTCACCCCCTCTCGCCCCTAGCAGGGACATCCTGGACCCGGAGAGAGTGGACACAGTTAACTCTTCATGGTCGCAGGGATAGGGTTACTCGCTCAGGTAAAAACGGGTGACAGTGTATTAGGTGACATTTTTTATTTTTTGGCTAGAGAAAAAAAAGAGACATGATGAAGATCAATGCAGCAGCACCTGCAGCGGCTCTATTATAAGTACACAAAGGGCAGAGCCTTGTAGGGGGTGATGGGTACTGAGAAGAGGCATATGGGTGCCCAGCTATCTGACATCTAGTGATGACTCATCACCATACTGCAGCCACACAATAGGGATCCTGTCTCCCCTTCTGCCTGGCACAGCCTATCATTTGCATTTGACGATGTCCTTATGCAAAAGACCCCTCCACATAATGACCTCCACACGCACAAAGGCACTTCTCTGTCTTTATATACAATGGTGCTGCTGACCAATATATTGCTCCATATTAAATTGTGTCTCATTCCATATTGCAAGCTGGGTGCTAGGGTGACACAGCACTGCCACAACAAGGTACCCGCATTAAACCCCACTGAAAGCACAGACTGCTAGGGAGACATAACACTGCTATAACTGGGTACCAGGATGAAACCTCACTGCAAGCATCGGGTGTCAGGCTCTGCAATCACTGGGTGTCAGGTGGATGGATCTCTGCCATGACTGGGTGCCTGGCTAATTCCAGTGTGTGCTTATTACCAAACAAAGCAACAATGTTACTTTGGCAAGTGTATTCCACATTGCAAATGGATGCCTGGATATAAATGGATGACTAATTCTAAATTTCCATGGCAGTCATTGCCTATTAAAGTGTGCCAGTTAAACTTGATGTCGGCTTAAAGTCATACTTTATACAAGTATATCCTACTGCATTGCATTCTACTACAGTATATAGCTTGGCATGCCATTGCAGCCGATGTCTGGGGGTCTGAATTATATAATA
>WWET01000213.1:550246-566786 GCA_011038615.1 Limnodynastes dumerilii | reverse complement strand
TATAACTATAATAATACATAATAATAATAACTATAATAATAAATAATAATAATAAATAATAACTATAATAAATGCATATATGCAAAACTAAATATAAAAGAAAGGTGAATACATTCTGTCAATAGAACACACATTTTATAATATCACACAGTAACTGTTACATACACCACAAAGAGGAACAAATTTTACAATAATAATGATTAGTTCTAGGAATATATATGGATCTAGATAATTTATAAAAAGGGATCAAGAGCAAAGCCTTCATTCAAGTCATTTGGGGACAACATAGTCCCAATTCACTGGACCGCTGTAAGAATTTGTGGGGCCCAGGACAGTCCCCCACTGATAGTCCCTGCCAATTCAATTTGACTTTCTCTGGGAGAGCTTGGATTACCTATCACCTCTCCTTTTGTTTTCATTCAGGCTATAACTATAGGGGGTGCAAGGGGCCCGGAGAAGAAAGGGGCCAGTGGCAGCAGACCCCTTAGCACTGTAAGCAAGCTGTGAAAGGCTGACAGCTTAAAACAGCACTCAGCACTCATGCATGGAGGGCCGAGCACTGTTTTCATTGGTCAGCCTCTGACAGCTTCTATCAGTCAGTGGTCCCACCTGGCTTGGCCTAGTCCTGCCCTCCAGACTCAGGCCCTCCTTGCTATGGGGTCTGAGTCTATCACCTTCAGCCCCTATTTTCATTCATCACTTCTGTGGCTTTCTCCTTTAGAGAATCATTGCAGACATTATATAAAGTGTCTTGGGACCTTGTGGTTCACTAATTTATTCGAGATATTTCTCAGATGCTGATCTTTAAATGTTCTTCGGTCTTACTTATGTACATCAGACTGTGTCCACATTCTAGCAGTAACACTACAATGGTGGAATTACGGTTACAGTTTCTTATATAAAATTCCTGTGGTGAAATAAAAAATTTCTTTATTTACATGACAATGATCACAAACTACACATGCTGCATGGATAAAAATCTGTACACATGCTCCATGGATAAAAATCTGTACACATGCTGCATGGTTAAAATCTGTACACATGCTGCATGGATAAAATCTGTACACATGCTGCATGGATAAAATCTGTACACATGCTCCATGGATTAAAATCTGTACACATGCTCCATGGATAACAATCTGTACACATGCTCCATGGATAAAAATCTGTACACATGCTGCATGGTTAAAATCTGTACACATGCTGCATGGATAAAATCTGTACACATGCTGCATGGATAAAAATCTGTACACATGCTGCATGGATAAAAATCTGTACACATGCTGCATGGATAAAATCTGTACACATGCTGCATGGATAAAATCTGTACACATGCTGCATGGATAAAATCTGTACACATGCTGCATGGATAAAACCCTCCAGTTTTAGTAAACGTTTATTATTTTTAGTATCGTCTATTTATAAGGCGCCGGTGCCACAAAGGGGTAGATCTAGAAATAAGTACGCTAGCATATTTACGCTAGCCGGTGATGTAAAAACGCGATTTTGTATGTGCTGCGCATGTGCGCACCAGATGTACGTATGGCCGAGGGGAGTGTACAGTAAATACGCTACACCTTGAAACATAATGGAAACTTAGCTCTGGATTTGGCCCAAAGTGTCTGCAGTGCTGTACAGCACAGACATACAGGGCAGGGATGGACATGGATAGACAACCCTCCATGGTTCATGTCAAACGAAGGCAGTAGGCTGGGAGATATAAGCGAGTATTCAATATTGGGTTTAGCTTTAAAACTCCCCAGTGCTGATTTCTGTATAAATATGCTACAGAGCTAGGTAAGTATCGGCGGGCCCCTATTAGGTCCAGGCCCAGGACAATAGTCCCGGCTGTCCCCCCCTCATGGCGGCTCTGCTCATTAACCTGACAGCAGATTGGAGGCCCTGAAGACTCGGAACTGGTCTATTGCTTGGAGCCCATATTCACTCTCCATCCATAACACCAGGAACCCTTAGCCAACTTTAACCAAAGTCCAAAAGCTGTTAGCAAGCAGTATAAACAAATGCATTTTCCTTGTTTTTTTTCTTTTTAAACATATAAGTTATAAGGTATAGCTGCTATATTAGGGAGACTCCCTGAAGAGTCAGTGATTCAGTTACAGAAGTCATTGCAGTATGAGGACAGTGTTCAGAAATTGTGCCCTATTTCCATTCATTGAGGCCTATGGAGATGGCTAATTTAATAAAGGCCAATATGTTATCAAAGACTGGCAGCTATCTAAGACAACATGACTTCAATAATGGAGACAGAAATGAAAAATACACTTTGGTCTCCTGTTAATCAGAAGCAGAGTCACCTAGTTTTTGAAAGGGGTTTAAAATTTTAACAAAAGCATACGACAGGTGACAGAATGTAAAGACTTCAACAATCCTTTACCCTACATGCTGTGGGTGTCTGATACATAAACTAATAGGATAACAATTGCAGATCTTGCAGACAATACACAAATTTGCCAATCCGATCTCTCACCAACTGTGCTGACCCGTGTAACTGAAGGTCTCTCTGCCATTTCATCTTGGATGTCCTCCCGCCATCTCAAACCTAATCTTTCAAAAACAGACCTAATAATATTTCTACCTGCCAATAAAAATGACCCTCCCGGTCTCTCTCCTGTTGACAACTCTGCAATAATCCCCATTCGTCAAGCTTGCTGTCTAGGCATTATCCTTGACCTTAAACTGTCTTTGTTCCTTCTATACATCTGTTTCTAAATCCTGTTACACACCTATAAAACATTTCCAGAATATGCAAAAACTCTCAATTATGCACTAATCATCTCAGTCATTGACTATTGCAATACTTATTGGTCCCCCACAATATAAAACTACCACCTTAAAGTCTATATTCCATGCAGCAGCTAGAATGATTTTCCTTGCAAAACGCTCTTAATAGCTGGACCACTGTCTGTCTCTGCATTGGTTGCATCTGGCAACTAATGTAGCATCTTTGGCAGCATCTCATTTCATGTTATTGGGCTGGATCCAGACTTAAGTAAGTGCTTGCAATTAGTTACTCCTGGGCTAAACCATGTTGATAGCAGGGGGAATCAAGTTAATTGTATTCTTTGCATGCAGGGATATATTTTTGATTGTTTACTGCGTAAGGAAGGGGCCATACGCTCGCACTAAGCATGAGTAGTAATTGTACGTTATTTCTGTAGCGAAACGCTACATAAATAGCGTACAATAATTCCTACACATGTCCAGTAACTTCAACCGGTTAGTTACGGACGGACGGCCACAGAAGACGGAGGTCTGAATACGGGCCTTAATTTCAAGCTCTTGCTTAAGTCTGGATTTAGCCCATTGCTACTGGGAACGGAAAATTATTTCGATCTGTTATCTAAAGTGACAGGCTGCTATGGTTGTGGCGGGTATAAGGTTAGGATTAGGCAGTGGCGGGAAAGGTTAGGGCTTAAGGGAAGAGTTAGGGTAAGGCTGTGGGACATGCAGGCTTAGGGTTAGACTGCAGGACATTGAAGGTTAGGGTTAGTGCTTGGTTAGGCTGTGGAAAATGTATATATAATATAGATTATTATATTATATAATCATAGCCAAAGGTTGAAAAATGAGAGAGTGGCATAACCTGGTATCTTTGTACAGGGCCGCCATCGGGGGAGGGGGGGGGGCAACAGGGACTATTGTCCCGGGCCCGGACCTGATGGGGTTCCATATTTATCTAGCACTGTTTAGTAGCCGGCCAATGCACAGGGAAGGTGTTCCCTGCGCACCGGCTCGCTGTTACAGCATGTCTGCCAGGCACCGCCCCTATGTGACATGACCAATAACGTCACCTAGTGGGTGAGGCCCCGCGGCTGGGTCCCGGGCTCCGCATTTGATGATGGCGGCCCTGTCTCTGTATAGAACTGTATTAATACTGTATACTTATGTTTCTGGATCTGCTACTCATATTTTCATGCGCCATGAATCTATATATTTGATGAAAATGTGTCAAGATCAGCATGTTTATATAGACAAGTCAACGGAATAATTAAATAATTGCTTTCCACCAATGACCTTCAGAAATTGACCGACCTCTAGCAGGGAGTGAAAATCTAACTACCATGATCAAGAATAATAGTCCCGCTAATTATCCTAAATAGGAGTGATTGCTGAAGCCTAGCAGCAGCCTCCTGATAATGATGAGTGATGTCAGTCTTCCTACATCCCCTGTTGGGACTGAAACAAGCATATTAGCACTTCCTGATGACTGAACAGCAGCGTACTGCAAACTTATATACATAAAACAAATCACTGACAGGCATTATTATGCAAATAGCCAACACATAGATATATAGAAATAATCATCATAATCAGTGCCATAAAATATTGACTTGAATTTTGTAAAAAAAAAACGATGGGCCGTATTCACAGATTAATTTTTTAAAAGTACGCAATTATACGCACGCACGTAGCAAGCCAACACCCACCAACACCCAGGACACTCCCCTCTCACGGCTGTGCAATCGCATATTTACGCCTCCATAGAGCACCTCTAACTTTACGTGTGTACTTGCTTGCGTATATGTATTCCGTATGTGCGATTCAATCTTACCGCGCCCTCAAAGACTCATTTAAATGCCTCCCCCCACTCTCTTTCATGTAAATTTTCAGGTGCGTGTTTCAACCCCGCCCCTCCGTACGTATGTTCCCAAGCACGATTCACATGTCCGTGCCTAAAGCCCTTACGTGCGTATAATTAACGTAAATTACGAAAATGACAGAGTGGCATAACCTGCTATCTTTGTACAGGGCTGCCATCGGGGGAGGGGGAGGGGCAACAGGGACTATTGTCCCGGGCCCGGACCTGATGGGGTTCCATATTTATCTAGCACTGTTTAGTAGCCGGCCAATGCACAGGGAAGGTCTTCCCTGCGCACC
Source organism: Limnodynastes dumerilii (assembly GCA_011038615.1). NCBI lineage: Eukaryota > Metazoa > Chordata > Amphibia > Anura > Limnodynastidae > Limnodynastes > Limnodynastes dumerilii. The sequence continues at coordinate 561,887 of WWET01000213.1, read as the reverse complement.
GGCTCGCTGTTACAGCATGTCTGCCAGGCACCACCCCTATGTGACATGACCAATAACGTCACCTAGTGGGTGAGGCCTCCCGGCTGGGTCCCGGGCTCCGCATTTGATGATGGCTGCCCTGTCTTTGTATAGAACTGTATTAATACTGTGTACTTACGTTTCTGGATCTGCTACTCATATTTTCATGCGCCATGAATCTATATATTTGATGAAAATGTGTCAAGATCAGCATGTTTATATAGACAAGTCAACGGAATAATTAAATAATTGCTTTCCACCAATGACCTTCAGAAATTGACCGGCCTCTAGCAGGGAGTGAAAATCTAACTACCATGATCAAGAATAATAGTCCTGCTAATTATCCTAAATAGGAGTGATTGCTGAAGCCTAGCAGCAGCCTCCTGATAATGATTAGTGATGTCAGTCTTCCTACATCCCCTGTTGGGACTGAAACAAGCATATTAGTGATTCCTGATGACTGAACAGCAGCGTAATGCAAACTTATATACATAAAACAAATCACTGACAGACATTATTATGCAAATAGCCAACACATAGATATATAGCAATAATCATTATAATCAGTGTCATAAAATATTGACTTCAATTTTGTAAAAAAAACGATGGGCCGTATTCACAAATTCGTTTTTTTAAAAGTGCGCAATTATACGTACACACGTAGCAAGCCTACACCCACCAACACCCATGACAATCCCCTCTCACGGCCATGCAATCGTAGATTTACGCCTCCATAGAGTACCTCTAACTTTACGTGTGTACTTGCCTGCGTATATGTATTCCGTATGTGAGATTCAATCTTACCGCGCCCTCAAAGACTCATTTAAATGCCCCCCCACCCTCTTTCATGTAAATTTTCAGGTACGTGTTTGAACCCCGCCCCTCCGTACGTATGTCCCCAAGTGCAATTCACATGTCCGTACCTAAAGCCCTTACGTGCGTATAATTAACGTCAATTACGTAAATAACTACGTATGCGCAGTTCATCCGATCCTAAAAATACGCACACAACTCCACCTGAAAACGGATCTGTGAATACAGCCCGATATCTCCATCTTAAAGAAGCAATGAAATATTGAAAGTTTTTTTCTTTTCAAAAAGCAGCTTAAGCACCTCTTATGTGAGCATCTGATTTTTCTTAACTGTGTTCCTAAAGTGATTACCTTCATTTCCACATGGCTGACGGACACAGGAATATGGCTCCACATTCAGCATGTGATGGCAGAAGCGGCATGTTACAGCGCAAAATGAGTTTAGAGCAAGGGTGTAAGTAAATGCAGGGGATGCGTATGGCGCTGCTCCTATGAGGCCGGTAACAGCCGCTCCCTCTGCGCTGTAGGCATGCTGGACTGGATTCACAGATGCGTGAGTATAAAGTACGCAAATATATGCACGTACAACCATGATCGGTCGGACAGATTTTCCATGACTTGCGCGTCCATAGGGCAACCTTAACTCTACGTGTATAAGTTGTTTAGGTATTTAGGTACATGCATACATTACTAACCGCAACCTCAAAAGGCCATTTAAATCCCTCCTCCACCCACTTTCATGTACGGAAGACAACCACGCCCCTCCGTATGTATGTCACCAAGTGCGATTCAGTAATCAGTGCCTAATGGACTTCCGTGCCTAAATCCTATGCAATTTGCATGGTAAAAGTTACTATGCATGCGCAGTTACTCCGATCCTAAAAATACGCACGCAAAAACAAGCAAAATCGGATCAGTGAATCTGTTCCAGCTTAAAACAGTACTCAGCCATTCATGCTTCTGTCAGACAGAGATCCCACCCAAAATAAAACTAGTAAATAGAAAAATGTGGCCTACTATTTTTTTGTTTCTAGTTTTACTTTTGGAGCCTGACCCCTCCCCAATATAAACAGGGGTATATCACTTTAAAAGCGCCAAAACATCCACTGCAGCAGCCCTCCAAACTCCCAAACTCAAAATAGCATAGACAATAGAATAGATATAGGAGGAGAAAAGCTCTGTGGATATCAATAATTATAAAAACCTTACCAATTAAATTAATATATTAAATATGTATATGTTCAAATATGAAAGCGGCATACAGGTAAAAAAAAAACACATAAAAGAGTCAATTCATATTACATTGGCGTATAAATGATGGAAAAAAGTCTCTTAAAAATCCTTAATTAATAATACTCAGATATAAACCAAAAAAAGTCTCAATTAATACTCCCCAAACAAGTGTAATCCTTAAAAGTGTCCTTTAGGCATCCGATACATGTAAAAGAAAGAAACAGGATTAAGTACACATTCAATTGATAGAAATGTAATAGTTTGAAACCGATTTCCATTTTTAGTTGTAATTCATGCATCAAAAGTGAGGACACTATGGTTGTAAACGTAATTTTTACTGGGATACATCAAATAAAACTGTTATCGCATTAAAACCAATAGCATGTAATCATACAATTAAATGAAAAAAAGTCCGCCTGTGAAACAGAAGGAACTCCATACCGAAAAGTCAGTGAAGACCGATCCGATGGTCTGTATAAGCGCCGCCGGGACGTCCAATAGTCACTTGAAGTGACTTTGGAAGGAGAGAAGCCAGAACCAGAGTTTCTTTTCCCCGGTGCTTCGTGTGGAAGATCCATTAACTAGGACTGCTGCAGCTACTGGATGTTCCGGTGGAGCTTAGTACGGACCATCGGATTGGTCTTCACTGACTTTCGGGTACAGCGTGCCTTCCTTCCCCAATATAGCCGCTGCACACTTTTCAAATGGCAGGAGTGTCTTACTACAGACCTCCTGTGTACACATATAGCAAATGGATAGGGACTCACCTACAGGAGGTGCCTTGATGCTGGGCAGGTGAGGCCCTTATTTACACCGGTGTTTACCGATATTTAGTACTGCGCATGCGTAGTAACTTTTTTACGTAATCTACGTATTCTTTAAGACCGCATATATTCAATCTACATAACGAAAAGATACGTAGATTACGTTAAAAAGTTCCTACGCATGCGCAGTATCAAATATTGGTAAACACCGGATGTATATTCAATACGTCTGGTTGTGTGAATCCGGGCCTAAACCTCCTTTTTATGTATGTGCTGACACATACTGTGTTATATAATGTGCGTATGGAGAGCCGGACCTCTCTTTTTTTCCTTGTAGGTCACTTTTGTTCCTTGGTTGCACTTCTACCATTTATAGAAACACTTGCACACATTTCATATATTTGAAGAGAAGCGTTACCTTGTCTGCATTTACTGTAGTGATTTACACAACATAGTAAAGTGGTGTAAACATAATAACATACTACAAAGAACTATATAAAAAAAATGCATTGATTTTTATAGACTGACAGTTATTGATTTTGTATACTCTGCAATATCTGCAGCAGCTGTGACAAATCTTCACCTTTCTTCTTAAACAGATTTACAATTATTAAAAGCAATACAAGAAACTTTAGCAGGACATCATTGTGTTTAGTAATAAACAACTCCAAACTGCTGCCTATCAAGGCCTACCTTAAATATTACAAATCAAGCACACAATAAAAAGAAATAAATAAAGTATTTATAACTGGATCGGTACACATTTACAGGGAACAACTATAATGTAAACTGACCGTAATGCGGAGTAGCCGACTCTCCCGGAATGCCCGGGAGACTGGAGCCTCTCCTAACAGTAATCCCTAGTGTTACTAGGTAGAACTGGAAAGAGGGCAGGGCTTAAGATTCAATGTGCATAAATTATGTCATTAAGCCCCACCCCCATGCCTGCCTCTAGCTCTTCTATCCTGGAGGGAAGAGTTTAAAAGTCAAAAACCCTTCTGTACTGCCCACTCAACCCCAAGCCTCAGTCATACAGGCATCTAACATATAAGTCCTTCTAAGTGTGGATGATTTAAATGTATTCCAGTTGAGAAGCATGTTTGTGTGTGCATAAATCCAACAATAAAGCATCTGTAATCCATTGAAAATGCACAGAAACTGGGAGAAAATCAAAGTCCTAAATTTGACACTATAAGTTGAATAGAACACAAGCAGACAGACCAAAACAAAGAACAGGGGAACTTACTGAGCTCACACATGCAGGAGTCAGAGGTACAGGAACAATAAACAAGACAAAGTACTCATAAATACTATTATAGGAACTGACCACACAGACACTAGAGGCTATGAGCAACCAGTAGGCTGACAGCTATTTAAGGGAAGAGCCACATCCCCATTGGCTGTTGAACACACACACACACACACACAGCCAAATCCTCACCTAGGGCATCCCAGCTGTGATGTAATCAGCTAGGATCCATAGCAAGAATTAATGCTGCAGGGTAAACAAGAACTGGAGTACCCTGCTATAGTACAATGATAAAATTACACACTGCTGCCATACCAGACCCTCCAAGATGACCCATTCCCCCAGGTACAAAATATTCTGTTCCTGAGCTTCCAGCAGTCAGTTACTATGGTAACCACAAACGGCATAATGTGTAGCCAACATTACATAAAGCTAAGGGCAGATGCAAATATTGATTACTAATACTGAAATGTGGGGCTGTATTCAGAGAACCATTTTCACGGCCAGTTTGGTGGATATTTTTAGGTACGTTTCAACTGCGCATGCGTAGTAACTTATTTTACATAGTTAACGTAGACTGTATGCGCATAAGTGCCTCACGGACGGACTTATGAATCGCACTTGGATACATCCGTCCGGATATGGGACGCAAAAATACGCATGTGAAAATGTAAATAAAAAATAAAAATGGGCGGGGGAAGGCATTTAAATGAAGTTATGTGGTCACGACTGACATGAATCGCACGTACAGAGGACACATACGCACGCAACTGCTCGTGGAAAGTTACAAGTGGACGATGGACTCGTAACTCAGCAACAGCACGGCCGAGAGAGGGAAGTGTCATGGGTGTGAGGGGGTTTAGTCTGCGCCGGCCGTGAGTATAATTGCGTACTTTTGAGGAAACAGTTCTCTGAATACGGCCCGTGATCAGTTACATAGACTGAAATCAAGGGAAACATTTATTATTAATTTTGCTTTCAATGGTAATGAACTAGGTTCACTGCTCCTCACCCTGAGCCCGGCAAGAATAACATAACTATTTATTAATACTTACCTTGCGAGCATTGTCCAACAATCTCGTCTGATCGTGCCGCCATCTTTGGTAATTTCCTTTTATCACAGCTGCATCTTGGACGTCTGAGTCGGGATCTCCAGAACTCTGCTTTACTTTTGTAAATTATTTTTGTGCCCTGAATCATAGGGATGTTCCTTGTGAAATAAAATGAAACACAGTGGCCTCGACCCGCAGGTGAATGTACTCCAGCTGATGTGATATGTCTCTATGCATGCTCAGAAATAAGGAGCACACACAGAGGTCGTGCCCAAGCAACTGCACCTGATCAAGATGTAAGAAAGGTCTGTTTACATCAAAACATTAGCACTAGCCTAAAGTCATGTCTAAGTCCCTGGGATTGACCTTCTATGACCAATTTCTTACCCATGTTGTCAATTCCCCCAAATATATTCAGAATAAATAATTTTTTTCATTTTTTTTTCAATAGTTTTTCAAAATATTGTTTTCTATAATTTTCTGACATTTACATTAATCATAAGCATTTATAGTCAGCATTACAGCGTGCAACCCTACTCTTGTGCATCTTATATGGGCACGTAGCTGCATTGAGTTTAGCTGGTATGTGCCCATATGCTATGGGGTAGATAGACTTAAGGACACCGGACTGTACTTACAGTCAAGAAGGATATAAGAACGGATTTATAATTACACGTGTGGGAGCTCCCTAGACACGCTTGTTCTTATCTGACCTAAGAAGGCCATAGGCAGCTTTATCTTCCTGTGCGTGTGTTGGTAAAGTACGCACCTAGGGGCAAATCCAGACCTAAGTGCTTGTTGCGTTTCACCGTGTAGCGTATTTTCTATTCACTCCCTGAGGCACTCCCCTCGCTCGTATGTACTTTTCCCAAAACATACCTTAACTTTTCATAGCGTAAGCACGGTCGTACATAATGGATTCACGTACGTAACAGCCTAACCCGGCCCATACTGTACAATTTATATACCTCCCTCCGCCTACAAAGCGTATTTCCGTGTGTCGTATGTATGGCCCACCCCTTCATTCGTAGTAAGGCTGGCGGTACGTATGTTCACAGTTATGTGGCGTAACATCTGCAAATACAAATAGGCGATTTTACGTCAGCGGCTAGCGTAAAAACTCTAGCGTGCTTAGGTCTGGATCTACCCCCTACTTACCAAACCGCATCCTGTCTGCTCCATTTAAATTCCTCCCCCCACTCAGTTTTCTTATCTTCCTTCTTAACTTGTCCAGGCACGCCCCTTCTTTCTTATCTCATTACGAACAGCTTTGTAAATCGCGCTTAAGGGATTTTAAATCCTACGTAGACTGGGTAAATAAGTGTGCTACGTGTGCGCAGTTTAAACTTTCTTAAAAATATGCACAAAAATAGCAGCAGCTTCTCAACCGGGATTCAGGTCCAGCATCTGTAAGCATTCTTTTTACAGTTGGAGCAGAGTACTGACCCGCATTTATGGGCCAGAAAATACAAGTGCAATTGTTAGTGATCGCCATGGAAACACCAATTTTCCACGTCAATCATTGAACTTTAAATAGAGATGACTTCATTTTTTTGCAATAAGAGACTTTTCATGTGAAAGTGGCCGTTATCACATGAAAATGTTTAGTAAGTGGAGCCCTCATTTTAAACTTTAAAAGTTAATCCCGAGCCTCTGTGCACATTCATTTCATTTGTGATCCTCTTTTCATACAAGCAATTAAATATTGTAGCACTTTTCAGAGCCAATGAGCTGATCATATCATTGTGTATTGTACACCAGCACTCTAATTAGGATATTGCCATATCTAATAATATCCTGTCACACAGCATGACAAAAGAAGAATGAAATAATGGTTTTATCCAACCAGTCTTGGTTGTAAATATTACACACCCTCAGACTAAGCTGATAATTACTATACAATGACTTCTGTAAACTGATCCTATTTCACCTGTTATAAAGAGAGAATTCCCAGGCCGATGACACGTGAGGAGCAGCATTATTATTATTAATTTATGCAAGTTATGAAATATAGATCTAGTTAGTTACTGCAAAATACATACAAATATATAAACAATGGTCACTTGGTAATTATGGAAGAGACAATAAGGGGTCTATTTACAGAGATCATTTTAGTGCTATAGGGCCAGTTTTCACTTCAAAACTGGCCCTATTGCATTAAAATGAACTGGACCATATTTACAGAACGTCGGAGCGGAGTTTTACACTCCGCTCCTGGTGTCAGACTAACACCCAGCTCAGGCTGGCGTTAGTGACAATTATTCTGGCGATGTCCCCATATACCCCTCTTTTCCTCCCCCTAATAGCTGTTAGGGGGGAGGAAAAGAGGAAAATACGCTACGGGGGGAAAAGAGGAAAAGAGGAAAATACGCTACGCGAGTAAACGTATTGCAAGCGGAGTTCTGGATCTACCCCATTATCTTTATGTACATGTACTTAAAAGATTATCTGTTACCGATTTCGTGATCTGTTGATTTCCTGGTTGGATCTTACAGCATAATTACTCTATCAGAATGGTTTCGGCAGATCTCTATGTTCAGCAAAGTAAAAACATTAAAATATTGAAGATAGACCGGATTCACAACCTCGTAATTGTTCCACATACGTCCTTAATTTCCCGATACTAGACACTAGTTACTACGCATGCGTGGTACGTAGATTGCGTATATGCGGTCTTTAAAGACCGTGTGTACGCAATCTACATAACAAAACGATACATAGATTGCACAAAATAGTTACTATGCATGCGAGCAGTTAAGGGCGTATGTGAACCAATTACGGGGTTGTGAATCCAGTCCAATAGGTGTAGGAGTCACTTCAACATTAAGTGAATCTGTCAGACCAAATCTGTTGGTTGGAAAAGATTTGTAACAAGTTTATTTGTTTATTTGTGCATTTGCTTAAGTGGTTAGCACTTCTGTCTCACAATGCTGAGGTCATGAGTTTGATTCCCGCACAAGCCTTATAAGTGTGGAGTATGTAGTAAATCTTTTAAATCTTGGAGATAAGTTTGGGAGTCAAATCAAAAATAGGTGAATATGTTCTCCCATCTGTGTCTGTGCGGGTTTCCTCTGGGTGCTCCAATTTCCTCCCACACTCCAAAAACATGCTAGTAGGTTAATTGGCTGCTGAGTAAAAATTAACCCAAGTCTGTCGGTGTTTTAGGGAATTTAAACTTAAATGTAAGCTGCAATGGGGGCAGAGAAGTATTTATTTAAATTGTAGGTCCTTTATTGCGGCAAAGTGATCAAAAAGATCATTGAAACCGGTGTTCCACACCCATATGAAATTTCATAGTGCTTTATAAAAACCTGTTAAATAAAAGTGACTCTAGCAGTCACGTGGCTAATGAGAATAATGTATAATGGATTCATATTTTGATTATATTTTGAGGTGATTTACAAGTTGTTTTGAATAGAGCTGGTTAGTTATTCAGTGATTTCAAACAGCAGACAGTCCACAGGAGATAGGAAATGACATCAGTCTGAATCATCAGGAATAAGCTTTTTGGGGCAGAATTAGGAGTAAATGCTAGAAAAGTAGGAAATCTCTACACCATGTTGATCTGAAGGGGGTTAGAGGTGACTTTTCCTAGATGAACTGTAAACTATAGTGTAACATTATGGCTGTGAAGCATTTGTGTGCTACAAGCTAAAGCTATAGTTTTTTCTCTGCGTGCCAAAATTTCATTAGAATTTTCACCCGTTATGCTGTTTGTGGATTGGCCAGGTGCGGATTTGCTTTGTGTGAGTTGCTTTGTGTTACCCTGATATTGTGGGTCCTGTATAATTACCAAAGAATGAAATGAGATGGGCAATTTGCACCATGCAACCCTATTATTTACTGTTCCACAATACATATGACAGGAAAAAATGTAAAGTTACAAAATGCCTATCATTTCACAGCAGGAGTGATGTAGGAGAACAGCTTCCCACTATATGGATACTCACAAGGAACGAATGTTCACCTATCAAGTCAGCAGGCAGGGTGTTCCCATACATTTAAATTAACGCTATAGAGAAATAATGCTAGGACCAGTCAGTCACCTTTCCAGATCAACTTCTTCTATCTTGTTGTTACACATATATCCTCCCCAATATACTGCTACATCCAAAAACACTACTGGACCGGATTCAGAGATGCGCCCTCCAAAGGTCATTTAAATGCCCCCCACCCAACTTCACGTAATTTCACACGTAAAGAAGACAACCCGGCCCCTCCGTAGTATGTCCCTAAGTGCGATTCAGAAGTCCGTGCTTAATGGACTTCCGTGCCTAAATCCTACGTTACTTGCGTGGAAAAAGTTACTACACATGCGCAGTTACTCCGCTCCTAAATATATGCACGGAAAACCACAGAAAATCGTATCTGTGAACACGGTCCACTAACTGTAAAGCTCTTTCCATACTCTCTATTAACCTCCTAAAAGGATTGGCCAATATCTCATACCATTGTCAGTAGAAAGGAGTATATTTCACAGCTCTGTACATTAGACATCCACATTAGTCCCTGCCCCTATTGGAGTTACATACTAAGGTCCCTAACACATTCCTGCATACTTACACACAGTAGGGTTCATTTAGTCCACAGCCAATTAACCTACCAGCATGTTTTCGGAGTGTGGGAGGAAACCCACACAGACACAGGGAGAACATACAAACTCCACACAGATAAGGCCTAGTCTGGGAAACAAACTCATGAGTTCAGTGCTGTGATCCACATGTGCTACTCACTGAGCCACTATGCTGCCAACAGTAGAATATTTTTAGTTTAGTTTATTTGAAGCTTTGAAACATACTGAGAACAGAAAAGGCCTGTAAACGAGTGTTTTTATTCAAAATGTTAATGGCAGTGGCATGCTCTGTAATAATACTTACCTCCTTTTTTGTGTGTGTTTCTCTGAAAAGTGCTTTTGCATATTCCATTTTGTGTTACTATTCAGATTTATTTAATTATAAGCAATAAGTAGGGCTAATGCCTAACATTAGCATATTCTTATGTTCAATTTCATCTATCCCTGAGTGTACTTTGTATGCTTTAATGTGTTTAGTCTGTCTACATATATTCAGATGTAATAGGAATAATAAGCAGTAAAAAAATGTTTTTTATTTTAGATGTAAATTAAATCACACAAAAGCCTAATTCTTTGGATTACTAATGTTAGTAAGTGTTAAAACCTGATTGATCAAGGTTTCTAATACATAGCAATGTTTTATAGTGTTGATATAATAAACAGGATTTTTTTTTATTATAAAAAAATGTATGCAAAAAACTATTGATTTTTTTTAAAAAAAGGATTTAAATAAAAACAGCAAAAAAAAATAATAAGACTCAGTAACAGGAGTGTGTGTTGTGTGTGTTTGTGTGTGTGTGTGTGCGCGTGCGTGCGTGCGTGTGTGTGGGGTGGGGTGGGGGGGGGTTTGAATCTACCCAAAGGGATCCATTCCTCAAAAAAAAAAAGGAAGGAGAGAAAGTTCTGGGGGCCAGTAATGTTTGTTACATGATCATATGAACTCGTGGGATACTTTTAATATAATCATGTGAACTGGGGGCTCTGTATTTGTGGTATAATCATGTGAATTGGAGACACGTAACCATTCTCACTATGTTATAAAAATCCTTAAGGCAAATATTTACTCTAATAAAATGGGTTATTTTGCCACATCTAAGACTGTGGAATGTGTTCGTTCAATGTACCCATCATTTGCATCGCAAAATCATTATATAGCTATGCACATATATCATCAAGTCTGTCATTAAGTTGTTTCAAGACACCAGGGGATAAATAAAATGTAATGACATTACATTGTAAAGTGGGATAATGTTTGGAAACATAAAGACAAGTAGGGACTGGTCAGGTACCCCACTGTTACTGGATATAACAGACTTGCTGATTGGTGGTGGGCATTGTGAATTTATCATCGTTGTGATAGGTTTCTTCACACTGATTGGTGGATGACTGGACCTGTACACCAATCACACTGCAGATAGAGATTGTTCACCTTTAGTGATGAACTGCAGTGCATTAAATGTAAGCTTTTTGGCCTTAGAGATCTGTGGTCTGACTTAACCAGCACAATCATCCAAATTTTATATATAAGTCATTTAGGACCGTACCCAGACTAACAATAGAGACACACTCGGAGCAATAAGCACAAAAACAGCAGGGAAGCATTATTCATATTTGTGATCGAGTTCTTGGGAGGCATGTTTACAATACCTACCCCCTTCAACTAGCGCTCATACCTGTGCCATCATCAGAAGCCATTGGAAGTAAAAAGACGAATGTCTGGAAATCCCCCCCCTGTCAGAAAATGCCTCCTTCCGCCAACTAGAATTTTTTTGCTTTCATTTATTATGAGCACAATGACTGTGAAAAAGTTTTTTCTATGATGTTAGGTCTGTTTATATTGTAGTGCAGCAATTCCCAAATGGTGGCACCCTGGGAGGACACAGCACACTCACAGGGGTGTAGCTAGTTCAGAATAGTCAAAGCGCGGGAGCTGCAGGGAA
>WWET01000213.1:506914-532922 GCA_011038615.1 Limnodynastes dumerilii | reverse complement strand
TTCCCTAAAAAAATAAACAGTATACTAGAGCAGAAACTTACGTGCATGTGCCAAGCTTAGAGCCCAGAGACGCAGGTAGGAAGCAGTGTTAGAGATGCATCCCAGGCAATATTCAATGGTGTGGATGGCCTGGTGCATAAACACCTCTGCCATATCAAACTGGAAAACAACCAAAAACTCATTTCTGTAGCTATTAAAAATGGCAGAGAGAGAATAGAGCCACAGTTAAAGTGCCTAAATGTGACGTGTTTATCAGTTGTCAACTGTCCATATAGATTTCTGCATAAGGATCACATTTCTAAACATCCGTTTGTTTCCAACCAAGGAACTGTAACTGGGGCAACAAAAACTTCTGATTAGGTTGTTAAAAAAGGTCTAGCCGCATAAACAGACTTTCACATATACACATAAATCAGGAACAGTAAGACTTCGATAAATGATTAACGAGAGAGCCATCTTCCATTGACATATATCCCCAGCAGAACATGGGTAAAAGGATAACATTTTATATGCCAGAGAAATGTATGTCTAGACTTTGCCAAACCTCAAACACTACTTCTAGATTACAGAAGATGTGGAGAATGCTGTGGCCAAACCCAGGCCTCAAGCACCATTAACAGTCCATGTTTTCCAGGTCTCCTCAGATAGTCAGAGCTGAGAATCACTACCACCTGTAGATCTTTAATAATGTTTCAGTCAGTAATGAGAACACCTGTGCCCCAACAAGGACACCTGGAAAACATGCACTGTTGGTGGTGCTTGAGGCCTGGGTTTGGCCACCCCTGATTTAAGTGATGCAATCCCACCAGATACAGCAGTTTACCACTATTCCTATGATGAATGCACTGGAGCTGTTCCAATTTAGATAAATGCAGGAGCAGACCCGACTCTGCTAGGACACATGGAGCAGCAAATAGCAGCCTGACTATTAGTGTACAAGTCCTGAAGAGGAAATAACGGACACTCTGAACTCTGCTGTGGCCCTAATGAACTCCTACTGACAAGGCACAGCAGAAACCACACAGGAATAGCACATATTAGCATATACACTACTAGAAGGCACATCAAACCATATCACACGGTTGTTGGAAAAGATATTGCATGGTGTACAAAAGTGCAGTGCATGGTGGCATCTTGGTTTGCAATATGAATATAACGTGTTGCTGTAGTTGAAGTAAGCCAAATTAGAGTCGGTCCCTGTTTAATGACACAGAGGTATAGGACCATGTGATGTGTAAAATATTTATTCAACGTGTTAAAAGAACAATTAGTTGGAAAATCTAATCTTTTGACGAGTACAAAATCTTAGAGTATGTCTCATGTTCTCACCTCTTCTCTGTCACTTTCTCTTTGGGGCTCATGGCCTGTATGGTCCTCACCTTCTTCTAAATCATGTGACCGCAGCAATGTCAGCTCCTCCTCACTTCCATGACGGACTAAGGCATATCCTTTCTACAGGCAAAAGAAACCACAGGTTATTAACCTGTTAATATGTTTTCCTCAACTCCTCGTGTCACCCCTGACTTCTGGGTATGTTCCTCCCACTTTGGAGCCAGACGCACCGTCGGCGCCATACCCATACCCAGAAGTGAGGGCTGACATGGGGAGGAGGAGGAAAAAAACTTTAATACCACAGAAAGGTGTACACATGATTAAGGGAATAATGGGGAGCAGTTTATGTTAAATTAAACAATGCACTTTGCACTCTGCTAATTATTTAAAGAACAGTCCTTCTTAGAAGTCAAAAGGCAGATTTGGAAACACATAATCATGATCATATGTATATGATCTACAAACATTAGTTATATAATAATGCAAGTGTTTTAATCAGTTTAGCTCCAATGAATGCAATAGTTACCCTGTAATTCCCAAATGTCTGACCTCCATGATGCTGCCAGTAAAGATACAGAGGTTTCCCAAAAAGCAGCACAGGAACACAGAGAAATACTACAACCACCAGGAATATCTGGAAACCAATCTAATATGGGGGGAGGGAGAAAAACCAAAAACAAACTATTAATGATTTCAACAAACGGCTACATTTTTATGTAAGTGACTGACTAACAGCATTAAGGCTAGATGGAAAAACCTGCTCCCCTCCAGTTTCTGTGCATTTCCATTAGTGGCTGCATAAGCTGACCAGTCGAAACGCATTCCCACCCCATACTAAATAAAGAGCAATAACACTTCCAACACAGGTGCTGAGTTAAGTTCACACCTTTTTCATTGTTCAGTATAGAAACTTACATGTGCTTAAATCTGAATAATTAATGGAAGCTGCCAGAATGGGGTGAAGAAATGGAGGATATGGACGCCTGGATAGTGAGGGGGAAAAAGTTTTCTGTATCTCGTCCTTAGTTATCATTTTGGGTACCGTGGACCGGATTCACAACACAGATTTTTTTTTTTTTAAACCGGTGTTGTGAATTCGGTCCTATATTTTTAGAGAACAGTATCTTTAGAAAGATTAGATATTTAAAGGTTCCTCCACACAAGGATTTGGAACATTGGACATAACGGACCAGACCCAGAGCTACGTCTGCTAGCCGCAAAAACGCTATTTTGCAGGTACTGCGCTACGGCACGCAAATCTGAGTGTATGTATCATCCTAGTATCAAGAGCGGAACTACGAACGAAGAGGCGTGCCAGCCATACGACACCTGTAGTTACGCTTTGGAGGTGGGGCGAGGCATTTAAAATCGTACAGTATGGGCGTAAGTACATTCAGCCATTACAGCTGACAGGCGTTACGCTATGTAAAGTTAAGGTAGGGTTTGGAAAGTGTAAAACGGCTAAAGTATGTACGACCGAGGAAAGGGTTAGTAATTACGATAGCGTAAATACGCTAGGCGTTGAAACGTAAAGTGAACGTAGCTCTGGATCCGGCCCAATGTCTCATCTGGTCACTGACAAGATAATAACACATTCTGGATTTTAAAAAGCCAACAACCAGTAATACTAAATGCTCTTCATAAACATTAAAATGGTCTGTATTTCACATTCTGCATCCTCTGTGCAAAGTTCAATGAAGCACAAAACAATAAAAACACCAAAACAAAAGTTTTTTTAAATCAAAAAGGTTGCTCAAATTTGGAACAAATTCTACAAAACAGTCTCTGGTCCAAATATGTTTTAAAATAAAATATAAAAAAAATAATACAAAAACACTTATTGAAATAACTCTGGATTGAACGAAAGTCCCAATTATGGACTGAATCTAGACTTCCACAACTCAAAGGAAATTGTGTGATTATGTGACCTGCGCATGCTCTCAGCCTTCTGATTCTCATGTGGGTTGTGTTTGCACATGGGAGTTTAGTATTACAAATGACAGTATAGACAGGGACTCGGGTCGCCAGATTGTAAATGTTTAGGTAGCTTCCAGCTGTTGGAAATCTGTGCAAGGCTTGGGTGTGGTTTCCCAAGCGTTTGCATGAATAAAGCGTCCACTATGAATTCCTTCCTCGCATTGCACTTGAAGCTCTGAATGTAGCCGGACTGGATCTCAGGATCTAGTTCAGTATTGTTGAATTGCGCATATAGCAAGAATAGCCTCCACCAATGGTGAAAAAAAACAGACATCCCATACCCAACAGTGTCATGCTAAAAATTTTATCTAATTTGACTGCTAGCTGCCTACTATAAATAAAATAATTTCTTCACATGATTGCTTACCTGTCCTGTGTAGAGAGGAGGATTCTGGATTTCACCATTACTACTACTAGTAAACATAAACATATTTATGAAGTGAAGGAGAATACTAGGTGCATCCTTGGAATTCAGAGAAGAACATGTCAACCACTTATAAACTATCATAAACACAAGGTAACCAAAGATACAAATCATGAAGAGGATCTCAGGGATAAAGACCAGGAACACACTGAACTTCTTCTTAAAGTGCCTGAGGAACAAAAAAAAGCTTTGTTTAGTTTTCATTTACTTCTACTTTCAAAGTTATAGTCTTGATGGTATTAAATTAAGAAATTTGGGGGGTTTTGAATGTCGAGGGAAGGTGGTTATGTTATTAACTTACATATAGTTGACTGCACTCAAAACTACACCAAATGTCATGTGAGTCACACCTAAAATTATTGACATCTTCATTTTAAAAGAGTTCAGGAAAGTGAGCCGGTTCGTGGCTAAATTCCAGATCTAAAAGGAAAAAAATAAAAAAAAACTTAGAAAATTGAATTCAGGAGGCCAATCAATAAAAACAAAAAACGCACACAAAGAAAACAAACCCCAAAATATAATAGCAATGAATAAGGAAACAATAGTGAGAGAGCGTTAAAAACATTGTGGCTGAAGAAATGTTGGATCATCAGGAGGTAATGGAATATAGGAGCAGGAACATAAAAGAGGAGAGATCCGGAATATGAAATTGGTGGTAAACCAGATAGAAAAGGTAGCAACTATCACTAGTATGTGATGGTACTTACTGGGTCTATGCCAAAAGGATAAACTCCAGTCACAACTCCAGTCACATTGGGATCCAGTGTCAAATACTGATTTGATAAGTCTGTTTTACTAATGAAAAAGGACAGGCAGACTATTAACAGACATTAATATTTTCTGTTATATGCATTTACCTTGTTGTGATAGCACGTTAATGGATGTGTGTCATTTAAGATAATATGTTCACCTGAAATCAGTCAACATTTAAATTGAAGGAGTGATAAGGAATCCAAGCTTTCACCAGAAAGTTATTGCCATTGTATCACAAGCATTGCTTTCTCTATTTTACACACACTTAACCCTGAACTTAGGTTAGTGCTCTAAAGAAATTGCGCATACGAAACGCCACATGGCTGATACAGGGAGGAAAGTTTGGATTCATGATAATTATAAGGTAAAAGTTGAAGGCTCCTGTGGCAAACAGTCAATTCACATAAACAAATATTAAGACAAATAGTGAACAATGGCTCTATCACAATTAAATTAAAAGCTTTCAAATCTCCAGCATCTGTAACCTATATGGGGATGTTAAGCATCATTTTCAGGTGCCAGGTCAAGTGAATGTACATTTGAGACAAACAAGAACAGTCCTATATGTAATATACTCACGACCAAACTTTATCAAACATTGCGGACACATTCCAACTTGATCCAAACAGGTTCATGGACTTTGAAAAGCAGTCGTTGTAAATAAGTCCAGTATACACAGAAAACAGCCCCATTAGCAGTATAATGTAACGGCCTTCAAAAAAGGTCTTCACGATCTACCAAATAATAGGAAAAAGATGTTCAGGTGTTAATGATGAGATTTTTGTATGGTATTAGATTGTACCAACATTTAAATCTAGAAAACCTTAAATATATACATAAAAATATGGCAGACTCCAAATTTCTCAATAGTAAAAGGTCAAACCATGTGCAGATCTAGCATCTAGTATGGCTATTGTGCAGGTAATCACAGAAAAAACAGCTGCCGGAAGCAGAAATCAACCATGTGCCAATATGCAACCGATAAAACCTACCTTGCCAAAGTTTCTTATTTTAACCAGTAAAGAAATGTATAATACAAGAAGTTGCTTACTTCATCTTGAGAGCGTTGTAATTTTGGACTGTTTTCATAGACAATCAGGAGAAGAGCGAATAGAGACATTAGAAGTCCATGTCCACAATCTCCAAACATGACAGCAAATAGAAAAGGAAATGTGATGATTGTGTAGGGTGCTGTAAAAAGATATAGATTGTTTTAATTTTCAAATAAAGGTTTTTGGAAAGATGTAATAAACCAATAAATAGATCCAATCTACATGAAGTACCTGGATTCATTTCTCTGTAGGTCCCCACGCCGTATGAATCTACAATGTTCTGAAAGCCAGCAGTGAATTTGTTGGTACGGATTAAAGTTGGAGGAGTCTCGTTGCTGGGTATACGGTTAATGAAGGAAGCTATAGAAGCACCACTCTTTCTCTGGTGAAGAGAGACAGAATGTGTGTAATGGCCATAAAAGACTATACATTTTCAAATAAAACCCATTCCTTCCTTAATGTTTATTTATTCTCCCCTTCTAACCAAGCTGAATGCCGTTTCCTGTTACAGTCACTGAGTTACCCTGTTATCCACTAAAGCTCTCTGGCTCTGAAGAATAGAAACATAGAAAACGCTAGATGGCACATACAGTCTGTCCACTTTATTTAAAACTATACTGACACTAGGGTCCTATTTTATACTCAATTTAGAATATCCTTAGATTTAGCCCAAGTTTTTTGAACCGTTCTGCTGTGTTAGCCTCAACCACCTCATATAGGAGTTTATTACACTTATTAAATAACCTTTTAGTGAATTTCTCCACGCATTTCCTCTGAACTTAACACCCTCCAGTTTATACGCATGCCCTTGTGTTCTATTACACCTCTTCCTTTGAAAAAAAAATGCCACCCTCCTTTACCAGGTTATACCCCTTAATATATTTAAAGGCTGCCATCATATCCCCCCTTTCCTTTTTCTGCTCCAAGCTATAGGTTTCAGTGCTCTAATTTTTCTTGCTATGTTTTGTGACACATACTATGTATCATTTTAGTTAATTTTCTTTGCAGTCTCCAAAATGTATTTATGCATTTCTGGAGATATGGCCTCCAGAACTGACCACCATATTCCAAATGAGGCTGTACCAATGAGCTGTAAGATGGTGTTACTACTTTTCTCTGTGTGCTACTAATTCCTCTCCATATGCAACCAATCATCTAACTTGCCTCTCATTGTATTATTACATGGCTTGGCTACCTCTAAGTGATATGAAACTGTGACTCCTAGATTTCTTTCCATCTCAGCAGTTTTTAATATTGTTCCATTAATGATATATAGTGCTTTTGAGTTTATGCACCCCATGTGCATGATTTTTCATTTTTTGCATTAAGCTGTTATTGCCACACTCTTGACCATTGCTCTAGTCCACCTAGATCATCACTCATTTTTGGATAAAACTCCTGGGGCCAGATTTCCTAAGCTGCGGGTTTGGAAAAGTGGAGATGTTGCCCATAGCAACCAATTCTAGCCGTCATTCCCTTGTATGTAATAGGAAAGTGAAAACTAGAATCTGATTGGTTGCTATGGGCAACATCTCCACTTTTCCAAACCCGCAGCTTAGTAAATCTGGCCCCTGGTGAATCTACCCGTTACATATCTTTGGGCAAAAAAAAAAATAAATCTCCTCTCTGGTAACTTTACCATCCCTAGAAAGAATTCCATTTACTATAACCCTCGTGTGTCATTCCAATCCCAGTATTTCCTGATTAATTAACAGTCTGCTATGTGGCACATCATCAAAAGCCTTACTGAAATCTAGATAAGCTATGACTAAAACTCTCTTGATATAATACTGTGACCAGTCAAAAAATTCAATAAATGATCGCCCCCCAGTGAAACCATGCTGCTAAGATATTGTACAATTTGTAACTAATATGGTTTCCATTAAATTCTCATACATCTGAAGGTAGCCTCAATGGTCAGTAGTTTCTTCTTCTCTACTTCCAGTTTTTATGCAGTGGGACTGCATTTGCTAATTTCCAGACCTCTGTAATTTCTTCTGAGACTATTGTTATGTTATCAATGAACTTTTAAAATTTACCCACTGCTCCTACACTTCTTTCTGGCCACCAATCCGCCAAAGAATTATTATTGCTTAAGTGATGCTACCCAAATGAATTTAGAAATCCTTACTGTCCCTCAGGTAGATTAAAATCTCTCATGATCGTTACCTCCCCCCCTCACCTCCCTTTGTGTTTAGGAATACTTATTTTTCTCAGCGTGGAACATCTAATCCTCAAAATAACCAAAGTATCAAAACTTGAACCATGTTTGATTACAACATGGTTTCTGAACTCCAAGAAGATCATCTTACCGAGCCCTCCTCAAGTGCCCTCCTAAGGTTCTTGAGATCAGCCACAGGACACCAAACCTCAGCAATTAGGCACTTGTTGGTAACATCAAAGCTGCACAAATTCAGGACATGATAAATAGCTTTCATCTTCTTCACCTGGATAACCCACTTATAGATGGACTCTGATGCCTTGAAAAGAACTTGTCTCAGATATTCATCTGTTTGGGATATCACCTATATGAAACAGAACACATTTGTTACCCATTATTTGGGTAAGATAGTTATCACACCATCTAGATGGACAGAGAAACTATGGATTATGAAAAGGAAAGCAAACAATGGTGTTTGCTGGCACAATCATTTGTTGCTGCATAACGGAAACAGAAGAGAAGAACATTTAGATATAAACATTAGAACAAAACACTGTATAACTAAAGAAATCCATCTACAAACCAAAAGGTATGGTGTCAGGAAAATCTATAAGAGACACAGTTAAGTTCAGGTCGGCTAAGAGTCACACAATGCTTGACTCAACCATAGTCAGTTCAAATAAAATGACCAAAAGCTACATATGTTGTATAAATGTAATCCCTATCCCAAAAAATAAAATATTCTATGCAAAAAGTACCAAAGCAATACTTATAAGGAATGTGAGTAATAGAATAATGAGGTTATAACTAAATAACCGATTTTTCATCTTGATATTAAAAACATTGCATAGAAATGCATTAGGAAGAGGGATTTATAATTTAGGTGGTGCGTGTTTTATGTGACTAGCAGCAAAATACAGCACATAAATGCAGTGACAATCTTATCTTTAGGTAGTTCCATATAGATTATTTCCAGTAGAAAGTGCAGGGTTTCATAGTTTTGCAATACTTACTGCATGTAAGTCTTGAATTCGCGTGTTCAGTCCTGATATGATGTCTTGCCGTTCCTCAGAAGAATTTGGGTAAGGATACAAATGGCAATGGTAACTGAAGGTTAAATTGAAGGGAAATGTTTTATTTATTTTGTTTTTGGTAAATTAAAATAAAAAGACTTAATTCAGAATCTTAAAAAAACCAAAAAAAACCCCCCACATATTTTAAGTTTTAGAAGTTTTTTAAGTTGTTTACTAAGATCTGAAAAGAAAAAGGAAGGAAAAGCATAAAGGGCTCATTTAAGAGGAAAATTGTAAAAATGAATGCATAGGAACTGAAAAGCTATTTCTGGGAATTATACTGAAATCCAGACATAGTGTACAAGTATGAGATTATAATAAAACTTTGTTACCATATGTCTGTAAAATACATAAGTATGCTGCAGATAAAATGTATTTGGTTATATTAATTACTGGGATACTTGTGATATAAAAGGTACACAAAACAGTAATAGTACAAATAGTATCAATCAAGTAACTTTGATCACCTAATAATTACCAGTGATCAGGTCACAGTTCACATAAATATAATCACAAAAGGCATATCTAGTCCCACTGCTTATTAAAATGTTTCTCACCCCATGGGGGACATAAAGCTTTCCATACAAGCAAGACATTTCCCTTCATTGCTAAAATGCAGGCCAATCTAAAACAAGGTCCCAGTTTCTTAGTGTCTGAAGGATGTAATTTGTATTTGTTAGGTGTCTAGATTTTGTGTGTGACAGTGTTTTCACATATCCTCTTTGGATCTAATGCTCATTAGCCTCATGTTATGTTGCCTCACATGTGGTCTCTTTTTATAGCATTTTTCTGCCGACTTGAGTTTTGCCCTCTGCTTGCCTTGTTACACTGATAACTACTGCCCCACTGTAGATTCCCTATGTCCTGTTTTCAGCATGCCTTTCTTGGGGTTTGTATAAGCATCTACAGGATTATTACACATACACTTAATTTTGTACTTTTACGCACAATTTGAAACAATTCTCCATAAAGATTTACTCACCAATCACAGATGTTTTTGACTTTTTGTCCAATTTGGTCGCCCCAATAGGAAACTAAAAAAACAAACCACTTTGTTGGCTCTTCCTAGAAAATCAATAAATAGAATTGCCATATATCAGTAATGACTCTTCTGGCCAGTTAAACAGAACAGTCAAGGAATGAAGGGAAAAAGCACACATGGTTTAACTGATAAGCCTTCTTTTGATCCATGAAAAAACCCAAAGAACTAAAAACAACATACTCACAAGAAAAGAATGGAAGCTCTTACTGATATACTGCATCTGAAGGACAGTAAGTCCCATGCAGTGCACAGGTATTAAATATTCCCCTCTCAGAAAACTAAAGCATCCAGAGACTAATCAGCATGTTACAAAAATCTCACCACACTCCAAATACCTCTCTATGCACAATGTTTATATTATACACCATAGATCAGTGTTCCCCAACCTCAGTCCTCAGGGACCACTAACAGTGCATGTTTTCCAGGTGTCACTGCTGGAGCACAGGTGTGTTCATTACTAACTGACACATTTTAAAAGCTCCACAGGTGCTGCTCATTATATCACTTGTGATTCTTTAAGGAAACCTACAAAATATGGACTGTTAGTGGTCCCTGAGGACTGAGGTTGGGGAACACTGATCTACAAGAGCTAATTATCTTTCCTTACCTTAGGCCCAGATACTACCACCCCATGCCCTTCTGCTGACCCAATTACAGGTTTGCAGGTCATTGTAAACCTTGTGGTTTTGGTGTGAGGACATTCTGGGCAGGCATGGTGAAGAGCCTCCTCACTGAGATCCTGTGGAAATAAAAAACCTCATGTCAAACGTTGACATCCATCCATAGGAGCCAGCATCATGAATGACAGCTTCAAACCGCCTAAAAAATACAGCACAGTTTATGCTATGACGGGAGAGGCAGTTGTGTTACCACCATCATAACCTGAAGCAGAAAGCTGGCTGTACTTCCAGATATGGGGCCGGATCCAGACTTGCGCCTTCCCCCTTACACATGCAAAGTGTGTACGTTGGGTGTTTTGAGGGGAGGGCACATGCGGCCTCCAGATGTTACATGCATTTTACACACGTAACACCAGAACTTAGTTCCATGCGATAGATATTCGGAGTAAAGGGGCTGTGCTTCCACTCCGCCCACCAAGGTGGGTGCGGGGAGAAGCATTTAAATTGTACAGTTGAGGATGGATCAGGTATATATGAGGTCGGATGGACCGCTGATCCGCTCGTGTGACTTAAGGCTGCTTTTTGGCAGTGTAAATATCCAGAAAAGAGGGGAGTGACAGTGGGAGTTAATTTTCCTCTCTTGCAGACTGGAAGACCCCCCGCATGTACGGAGAGCGTGTAGGGGTCTGGATCCAGTCCATGGAGTGTTCAAAAAAATTGAACTTCAACTCCTATGCAAGGGGCAGTCCCTATACATCTCACAGATGACACAGTAATACCCCCTTCACACTGAGCCAAAATCCCAGGATATTGCCGGTGCAAGCTCTAACGACCAGGTCAGGGCTCAATGTGAATGGGCGCGCCTGCTGCAACCCAGGTCTAATGACCCGGGAATCAGACCCAGGACATTTGCAGGGTTATTCCCGTGTCAGACCTGGGTAGCCACCCTTTGTCGGGGGACCGTGACAGGCGAAACGCGCGTCAGGTGACGACCGCACGTGGAGACTACTTCACCGTAATCCCCGTCTGCGGTTTCAACATATTTGTTAAGTGTAATTACTTTTAGAACATTACTGTGAAAAACCAGCGTTTTTCAATTTTTTAAAGGATTCAAATAAACTAAATGTTTTCTTAAAAAAACTTTGTCTCTCCTATGCAAGTCGTGCACCAGTTTAAGGTTCGATTAGGGGATTGTTTAATTTCAATCTACTAATGATTTTTTTTCCTGGTTGTTAATACGATAGTTATACCATCAAATTATTTTTGTTCCATAATATAACTTTCAAAAAATATTTTTTATTAACGTGTTCGAAATGTAATCAAGGGAAGTTACCTCGTAGTAATAGAATAGAACAAAAATAACCAGGTATCAATAAAAAAACCGAGACCTTTATTCATACAAGAACAAGATTGGTAAGAAAACCAAGTTATCGGTCTGCGTTCATACCAAGCACCACAAACATAGTAATATAAGAAGTTGGACACTATGATCACATCAAGACCATCGCCGCGTTTGCGTTTATTTTCAGCTTGCATGGAGTGAGAGAAAAAGCATAAATTCATTTTAAAACAAATAAATGCTTGCAAACTCCGGTGAGTTTGGCAAACTCGAGCTCAGAAATCTTAGCCCTAGCAGTGCTTTGACCCTAAAAATGTGAAGTACGTGGAAAAATGTTGGTTTTTATATTAACAGAGAAAGTGGATTATAGTAGATATAATTTTTCAATATGTTTTTTTATTTCACAGCCAAACGGATAGCTGAAAAAAAAAGTTTACGTCCCCATACATCTCTGGTGATACCCGATATTGCCCATCCTGGAGTTTAAGGTATGTAACTCACCATATGCTAATCAGAAAGTAATAAAGATATGGCTCTGGAGGATAGCACTTGGTGCGTTATCCCATTCGGCCCTCCGTACTGTACCCATTCTACATGGCGATGGTGCAGAAGCGTTGAGGTGGGGTCCTGAGCATGTAACCCATATAGAGTTCAGGAAGTAACATCGGACATCTGCTGCGGATGCCATCCTAAGGGCTGTTTCCCAGTAAAATCATAGAGAACTTATATTACATCATTATAGAGGATTACAGGCGATGGTCCCATAGTCATCTATACTTACCCTAATTTTGCTCCAAGTCTCTGCATGCAGGAATAATCCATTAGGGAATCCTTTTCTAATGTAGGGAATTCTTCATAACTGCTATGGGATGCTGTTTCATGCTACATGGAAGATAGACTTGTATTTGTTAGGGGGAAACAAAAAAAACCCCCACTAACAGTATAAAAATATTCATTATTTTACTGCAGTAAAAAGGTTAGCAAAACTCCAGAGCATCACAACGTATGCCATGCCCAGGAGATATAAGCATTAAAGGCAATCAAAGTCCCCCTACAACCAACACAACTATCTTATTCTTGTCATACACCAAACAATCAAATCCTTATGAGGCTTCCAGCCTTAGAACCCAGGCTGGGAGCCTTTCAGACAGTGGGCAGGACAAGGGAGCAAATGTACAGCATGCTAGGAGGGGGCGGTATGGTAATCATACAGTAAGGGCTTGGTTAAACCCTTATACACAATCTTTGTTTACATACCTGCCCCATTTTCCGTGGGACCAGTGTGTAAAACTGAAGGCAGGGTAAAGCTGTTAGAAGTCACACAGGACTTATAATCACACAGCACTCTGCCATTTGAACTCCGCTGCAGTTCTTGATCCAGCTCCTGACCTCAATACTATCTCTAAAAATGTACATTTTTATTTTACATACTGTATTAACAAGAATAAGATCATATTTACACCATCAGACTGTATTCTCCATGGCTTGTGAATATCGCTCTATAAACCACTGAGCCAGTGTTCCAATATCGAAATAACTTACTGCCATAAGATCATCTGATTGGCTCTCAAAGACTGCGATCAGCTGCATGAAGAAGCCATTCTATACAATTACACTATGCTCCGTGACCTGAAAGCTCTTTCACAGCTCTGCTTTAGGTCTTCCATACCTCAGACCTTTGCACAAAGTACTTTGTGACACGCAACATGTGTGTGTATTCTGTCAACTCCAGGAGATTTCTCTGCAGCTTTTCCTTGTTCTTATTCACTTCCCTAAGTTCAATTTCCAGCTTCTGCAGTTTTTCCTGGAAAGAGACACAGATTGGTAAAAGCTACATTATCACAACTTTTACAGACCGGATCCAGATCCAGCAAGCACAGCACTCACAAGACTCTGCGGTGGAAGCTTACGTACACTAAGTGTGACCCTATATTCCATACATGTGAGGGTACAGCACTCTCCTCGCACATACGGAGCTTGGCCAAGCCTTTACTGCACGGTTTAAACACCCCCCATGCATACACAATATATGCATGGCATGATGTCACGCTCCACCATTGAAATTGGTTACTGTGCACAATCCAATCACTTGTAGCGTGTTCCAATGTGTAACAACCATGTTCATTCATGCAGCGCAGAATGCACACAGAGTACTTAGACAATCTGAATGTGTAAATGGCCTGTCACTCGCAATTCTCAATCTGGTCCTGCATTATGGATAAAAAGTAAAAAAACCTAGCAGATAATGCTATGAAAACCAGCAACTAGCCAACAAAATTAAGGCAGTTACATAATTTAATACTATATGCAAAGAAAAATGTAATTGATTGCATTAGACCATATTATGGCTATACTAAATTAAGAAGTTTGCAGGAAACCAGATGGAAATCAGGGTAGCTCTCCAGGAAAACCTGTGAATAGTGAGAACTTGCTACAAGTATATATAAAATTCAAGTGCTAGCACACTAAAAAACATGGTCATGCACTATATTTGCGCTATAAAAAAATGAAATATCTGGTGCAGCATGAGAGCTATCTGTGCAGACAATATACACTTCAATTATACTGTGTACAAGCACTGACTGCATCATGTTACGTGCTCAATAAATCACCAGTACGGATTTTCAGTCAGTATAGCCACATTCACCATTGCTCAACATAATCATAGATATTGATTTTTAAATACAGATCCTCCAAGCTAACAGTATATACAGTGTAACAACATTCACCAATCTTGGTGATAACTGAGAGGTGACCAAGTTTGAACATTGACAAATGTTACACTTAATATATAAAATTACCATTAACATCACAGAGTCTGAATTAAAAAATTAGCGTCTATCAACAGGTGGAACACTGGTGAGTGCGGTTTCACAGGTTACATGACACCCTGTGCTGGCGATTCATTAATACATAATGTATGAAGCACTCAGCACTTTACATAATATAACATATAATATAAGTGCATATTGTTTGCACAGATACCCCCTTGATGCACCAGACAGGGATGTAGCTAAGCAGAGCTCGGCCCCGTATAAAAATTCCTATACTTGTGATACATCTCTGATCTCCCAGAGTAATGAGTCTTCTGTGCATGTTCTGTCCAATATTAACATTTATATAAAACTGTGACAATTCCTTTCAAAGCAAATTACCTGAATTTCTAGCACGTGTTTTGGGAGTGGAGCTTCTGGCAACACACTTCCTTCAGGAACAGGAATGTCAGCTTTTTGGATTTCATGGACTAGATATTCTAGTGTTACCAGGAAAGACAATATATTAAAATGCCAATTCTGAATAAACCAATAAAAGCTATCAGTTCACACAACTTTTTACCTAAAGAAACACAAAAAACTATAATGATTATATAATAAATCCCAGATAATATAAATAATGATAAGATTAAAAAAAATTATATTTCAATTCTGTTTTTAGTTAGCACACGCTGATGTAATCACATAACACAGTTCTTGCTAAATTGATACACTGTTGTGTGGAGTAGTGGAGGTTAATTATTTGTATGATAGCACACTGCTTGATGTTCCTTATAGAATGCAGTTGAATTACAACATCCAGGGAACATCCAATAGGGAGATATTCAGACAACTCGTGGTAACTGTACACAAGAAAAATACTACGTAATGCAAGCTAATGATCTGACCAAAAGGTTTCTGGACAGAAACTACGCTAAGGATCTGGTAGAGCAGGCGTATGCTGCTAATAAAGAAATAGATAGGGACTTACTTCTTAACAATGCCCCTAAAACAAACTCTTTTCAAAATAATGTAAGCTTTATTACCAACTTTAGCAGCAATTATAAAGAATTTGACAGACCGGTGAGGAGGAACTGGCACCTCCTCTTGGAGGACCCTAAACTGAAAGAGATACTGCCTGAAAAGCCAAAAATCGTGTATAGAAAAATCACAAAACTTAAAAAACACCCTAGCTCCAAGTGCTTTACCATCAACTAATAACACCATAACAACTTGGCTTGCTAAGGACAAAAAAGGTTTCCATCAGTGTACAAAATGCCAAGCATGCCAGACCTTCAGACAAACTTCCACACGCCCAATCCTATCTTCCAATCACGATCAACAGCGAAAGAGTATAAGATTCAAGAGAAGCTTAGTTGTGAGACCAAAGGGGTAATCTATATGCCCCTGCAGGCTGCAGTATGTTGGGCGCACCATCCGGAGCTTGAAGGTCAGCATTAGCGAACATATCCGCAACATAAAGAAAGGGGTCACTACCCACAGCATCCCAGCACATTTCGCACAGAAGCATGGGAAAGACCCAACAACACTGAAGTTTATGACAAGTGTTGGAGGGGAGGAGACTACATAGCTAGAATAGCTAAGGAAGAAACTAAGTGGATTTACACCTTAGGTACACTTGATCCCCTGGGTCTTAATCTAGATCTTGACCTAGAGTCCTTTCTATTTACCAAGTAGAGGGATCTCTTTGTGCCCCTCGGTTTTTTCACCTATTCTTGTTATCCCTCCTCTTGTATCTCTCTCCATTCTATTCAGGCACCCCCTATGTCTATTTAGTACTTACATGCCCATATATGCCCACTAGATACGACCCTAAACACCCCAGTACTCCATGCAGGCTGTGCCTCATCTGTGCCTATAAGTGCCTAGTGTATGCATCTTCTAAAACATTTTTTGGGCCCTACCTATGAATGTTAAGTACAGGTCTCCACTATTCACGTTATTTATACCTACATGTACCCTTTATGTGTAAACTGTATGCACTATCTTCGCTATTTATGCTTATATGGCCTATCTAAATGCCATAAGTATGCTATTCATATTGTAATTATAACCATCACAAATGCCTTATTGTTTGATTTATAAAACCACCTTAGTTAAGACCTTTTAGGTCCTAACAACACAACTGCAGCGATTGCTTGTCTTTTGCCAACATTTTGGGACTTTGGGACTCTACAGAACAAACTCAAATGTGCAAACTACAAATCTCGCACTGTTTTTCCCCTCTGCAACAGTGACCGGCTAACCAATTGGGAATTAATGATGATTGACATCCCTTCCGGGAACCTTTAAATATTTTGCCGGCAGATCAAAGGAACCTGCCACATCAGCACCTACTTATCCTAGACATATCCCTGACAAACGCACCTGTTTAACATATACTTATAAATTGATTGAGCAACTTCCATTCTGTTTATATCCCTGACAAAGCCCTATTACAGGGTGAAACGCATTGGGATGCGGGAGCAGTTGCTAAAGGAACTGCCTCCCTAAGGAGAGAGCTCTTCAACATTATAATCACAAGCAGCGTCTATCCATTGTATCGGAGCAACGCACAGCCAGGACAAGAAATACGAATGCATGTGCACGCAGCCGCGCCTCAGTGCAACTCGGCTCCCAAAGCAAGGGAAACCGAAGGCTATATCATAGATACCTCTACAGACCACCCAGGCAAACAGTATTGCATCAGGGTGCGTAGGAACTCCATAACAATAGACTGAGTCTCCAGCACCAGGATCCATCAACTGTTTAGGATTGCGGCCACACCAGTGACTGACGGTAACAACCGTGAAGGAAGGAACCAGGAGCTGCCGTACTATATAAAAGGGAACTGAGTAAACAGACACTTTGCAAACATAGTGATTGTCTTTACTTTTGAACTGAACTTTTAATGCGCATTTAACCTACTTGGACAAACGGCTCCTTTGTTGTCTGAATATCTCACTATTGGACATTCCCGATGTTGTAAAACAACTGCATTCTATAAGGATCAAACAGTGTGCTACATACAAATCATTAACCTCCACTACTCCACACAATAGTGTATCAATTTAGCAAGAACTATGTTGTGATTACAGCAGTGTGTGCTAACCTTTATTTTCCTGTGTTTTTGTACCTCAGCGGTGTCTCAAGCCTGATATTGGCTTTCCTTGCATGATTTTATGTTTATTACTGTTGGAATAAGTTGTACACCTTTTAACCTTAAAGAAGCGCCCGGTACTTAAGATCCGACCCCAATGTCCCCAGTTAAAGCCCAAGAAAATATAAGTAAGCAACGTTCAAACTATTGATGTTGCATTTAACAATTTTATTACAAAAACATCTGTGTTAAATCCAAAAGAGGTCAAACAAAGGTTATTCCAAATTTTTTTTTTTGGAAAAATAGAACTCCGTAAGACTGTAAAGTACAGCAATGTCCTTGCTGTAAAATACATCCTTTAAAAGTTAATGTTTAAATAACAAGGAAAATAAATACAAAAGTTTATACTAGTGTGAACTACTACTCTGCCATATTACTAGTTTTAGTACAGTATGTTTTCATTTGCACAAAAATGCAATAAACTAAATAGTAAAACTAATTCAATGAGGTTGCCTTTGCAATGGAATAGATTAGATAACACAGGTCATGTGTTCGCTTAATAGAACAAGTTACATCTTGTGACTAATGACGTTGGGAGGACCACTGACAAAGAACTATTTCTGTACTGAAATTACAGTCAGATAAGGGGATTAGAGGAGATGTGAAACGATTGTGAGAAGTATAGAAGTATTATTACTAATGCTATAGCTCCTTAAAGCTTTGAGAATTGTGGTACAGAAAAGAGAGGTATTGTATTATAAAGGTAAATATACAAAGAAATAGGAAAGACATTCTGAATAGGCTCCTTGAAGCCAATTTAGGACTTGCTATGTGTGTACATATTTTTTGACTAGTTCATCTGCTTAAAGACACAATGAACTGTATACGCCAATTCTTATGTGATAGGAACTCCCAGGAGGATTGGATCTGTATGAATAGGAGGGCAGGTTTATACATTCAGACTCCTGCCTATATGTGATTGCATGGTGCTACCTGTTCTACCTACCTTGCCAGTAACTATATGCTTGCCTTAAAGAAGAGAGGGGATGTGATACATTACGTCCACTAAGCATAAAACAGACAAAGCACACATGGTGAAGTCAAGAAACAAATATTTACTTAACAAAAGTGAGTGACAGTTACATTACTCGAATTGCTGGACAAGTGTGCAGCTACATATTAGTCCATGAATGCCCTTCATAGTTACAATGAACTCAGTATAGATAAAGATTACTTTATTTATTACTATTTTATTGACTTCACTTATCCAGGTCCAAACAGCCACAGCAGAAGAAAGCTGACAAAAACCAGAAGCAGGAAAAGATTAGTCTATAAGACAATTTTCAAAGTGCAAAAATAATATGACTGGTTTCTTATACCCCTTTCACATCACCAAATGTGAAAAACCCGAGTCTAAAAGCCCGGGTTTTTGCGGGAGAAGAAATACCGGGTTAAAAAAAAAAAAAAGACATTTTAAGCGCACAAAAACCCGGGAAATTCCCGGGTGTGATGCTTTCACATCACCACTGAATTTCCCGGGTTTTTGGAGAACCACAAGTGCTAGCATGCCGTCATCCATTACAACAATACACAAATGAATACCCCCTCATAGCAACAATATAAAATATAGGGCCGGCCCCCTACCATTAAAAAAAGACTTAACATTTAATGCCCCCCCATATAAATAAAAAATTATTATTTAATAGTCCAAATAATAATAAAAAAAATTAACACAAAAAAATACATAATAAAATAATTTAAAAAATAGCACAAAAATAATAAATATAAAGAACTACTTACCATCTTTAATAGGATCCCATCTTCCAAGCTTTTAATCCGTGGGGGAGGTCTTAGAAAAATAAATAAAAAACCCTATGGATCGATGCAACTTATGTCCTCCCGACGCAAATGACAGCTCTGCTGTCATTGGGGTGTATTTATACCCTTGGGCAGCCTGTGAAATTCCGTTTCCATGGTGACCAAATAACGTTTCCTTTTTTTACTATCCAACGCTAAAAACAGATTTGTTTACTGTTGCCATAACAACAGTAGACAAATCTGAGCCAATCAGGAGGCAAAACGAAAGACCCGGGTTGAAAACAACCCTGGACCTTTCACATTACCACTCTTCCCGGGTTGGACCCGGGAAAAAACCTTCTTTTTCCCGGGGTTCAAATCTCGGGTCTTTCGACCTGGGTCGACCGGAAGTGCACCTTTCACATCACCACCAAATACCCGTGATTTTGCCAAGACCTGGGTTTTTTGCGAAAATGGGGTATTTGGTGCTGATGTGAAAGGAGTATTAGAGAATCTATTCTCAAATACATCACAGAAAGTAATCTGAGAACACAGCATTACCTTAAAAAATATAGTAAAAAAAATAAATTTTATTAATATAATAATTTAAAACCAGTTGATCAATTCTGAGCAGCTGTCAGTCCACAACAATGGAATTTTCTGTTACAAGACGGGTATTTGTTTAGCTTCTTACAATGACAAATACTTTAAGTTTCCTACATAACTGAATGTGTTGTCATTCTGAATCTCTGTAAGTACATAGATAAGGCATTGGCTATTGATCTGCCAGGTATCAAATGTGCCTATTAAGTTAAAGAGATTCATGTGTATACACAGAGTACTTCCCACTACCCATATTAACATAAGAGAAAAGACATATCATACATTTAATACAAAACAAGTGCCTAGTGAAAAGTCATATTTAATGAAACATTCTGTATTAGATATCTATACCTAGTATTCGTTCCAGTTCTTCAGACTTCTTTACCTCACCAACAAATTTTCTCTGGAAGGCACTTACATGTGGGTTGAGCTGTAATAAATGTTAAAAAAAAACATGCACATGTTATATCAGTATGATTCAGGTTTCTTAATGCAATCAAGAAGTTGACATACTATCCTCAAAGATCGTAAGCACAATAAGCAAGGTGAAAAAACATCTATTGGATCAGTGCTACAACTGAGGCTAAACTTAATTTAATGTGTAGTGAAGCTCTCTATCAGAGATTTTTATAAGTATAAAGAGTAGACTCAAAACAATAATGAATGAAAACTGCTTTAAAACAACCGATATACTGATTTTTTTGGGAATGTCTGTGGGAAGTAAAGACAGGAGACCATAATGAACACTCACATCTCGGAACTCAGCCAGACCCATCTCCCCCAGTTCACTAACACAGTCATAAGCAGAGCCGGACTGGAGGAAAAGCTGTGCCAAGCACATAGCCTCGCTACGGAACAGAGAGCCCATTTTCCAGGTATCCGAGGCCCTGGCGGTAGCAGCAGAGCTGTCACAGGTTGCCGGCCAACTTGCTGGCACTACACGGCTCTTGCTCTAGCGCTCAGTCATCTCCATGCACAGCACTTCCGGAATGTACGAACTTCCGGCTTCGCCGCTCACATGTCGCAGAAGCAGCCAATCAGAAGTGTTACTTTTGGCAGTGTGTCTGGGTGACAGCTTTGACGTGTGTCATGTGTTATGTTGTGTCACTGTGCAAACGCTACAGTCCTTGATTCCAGTTTGTTTTCTGCGTTCCCCATTATTGTCTAATATTTTAAGAGTTTTCTAAAAATTATTCTGTGAACATTAGTACATAATTTGCAACCTAATTAAATTGTAGACATGCAATTGCTCATTCTGTTGGGTCCAAAATCCAATAACTTACACTAGGTAAATATTAATGTATTAAGTAAGACATTATAAGAAGAAATGCAGCTAATTTAACACTCATAGTCCCCAAAACAAGAGTTAAAATCAAAATATTTTCCTGTCTGAGATTGCATGAGATAGTAGTGGTATGGTATTTATTGCAGGCTATTGTAAGAAAATTGTACCCTGGACAGACCTTCATACACATGGTACATTTAATTATATAAAAGCACACAAAAGAACCGTTGGATATGACAATCGTACTGTGTGTACATAGCATTTACTCCTTTTTTCCTGTACATTGCATCAGATATCCTGCTTGTCGATGTTATATATTGATATACTGTCCTATTCATATCTTCGTTCTTTTTGACAATGTATTGGCTATTATTGTTTACTGTGAACCAATCTCACTTATCTTCACTGTGAGCCTGGCAGCTTAGTTCATAGAATTTACTTATACTCACCCCTCCTGCGAGGTCATCGCAGGTCTTCTCATTCATGCAGTGAAGAGTGAATGAAGTCCAGCGCATGCGCAGTGACTCTCCTTCGGGACTTTGAAAATGTGAAGTTCTGACATGAGAAACACTGCACATGTGCAGTGTATTCATGTCAGAATTTTGCCATTTGCAGTCGGATGGGTTGCCCGCTTAGGTGAGTTTCAAGTATTATCTTATATTCATATTTTTTTTTTTTTACTTTAGTTTTTATTTTATTTTTAAAAAGGTTTTTTTTTTTTTTTTTAAATGAATGTGACTTGCTTATGTATTCCAGCGGTCTCCCCATATATATGCCCCTTTTCCTACCCCTAACAGCAGCTATTGGGGGATAGAAAGAGAGGCATATGGGAACATTGCATGTAAAACCCAGTTTCGGCATTTAGTAAATATAATTAAATACAGACGATATTTAAATAGCAGTGTAAGTTTTACAAAGAAAAAAAAAAAAGATATAAGACCGGATTCACATTTAGTAACGTTAGGTGACTTATGCACTTATGAACCAATGTCTGATGGTCCGTTCCTGTTAAAATGTATACTTTTTCCCGGACTTAGATCGGTCTCTAATTGAACCCAGTGATAACCAGCTTATGCTGAGAGAGAGACAAGTTTGTAGGTCATATGGTCGACCAGTCAGTGTGGAACTTGACGCGTTTCAACGTATTAGACGTACAGTTTCATCTTTCTGCCTTCTGATGAAACCATACGTCTAATACAGAGAAATACATCAAGGTCCACACTGACTGGCCGACGATATGAACTATAAACTTGCCTCACTCTCAGCATAAGCTGGTTATTACTGGCTTCAATTAGAGTCCGCTCTAAGTCCGGGGAAAAAGTATAAATTTTAACAGGAACGGACCATCAGACATCGGCGCTTCACCCTCTGTGCACATAAGGCTCCTCCAACCATACCACAGTGCTTGGTGGTGGCGCCACCAGAGAATAGGTGTTTGAAGCCATCATATTGAGCTGCTGTGACACCATATTTGGATTGGTAATGTAGACCATCAATTTTCAGACCTATCTCACATAACAACAACACCTTTGCTGCCGATCACCTGACGTCATGACTTGTCATTTATAATTATCAACCAGCTAGCAGGATAAGATCATCTGCTTCTTGTTCATAAATTTTGCCATCACAAGAGGAGGCAATTTGAACTATGTGTACACTACTAATTCTATTCACAGTTTAAATAGCTACTTCATAATTCATACCCCTGCAGGGTTCTAGTATCACATGTGGATACATATCTATGTTTGGCCACTCGTGTGTGTTACTATTATATTTTATGAATTCTTATATTGTTTTGCTATTACATGTGCAATAAATTACATAAATTGCAATCACTGGGACTATTCAATAATTTTTTAATTCATATAGTTTTGTATTATTCCTAGTAGCGCTCATCACCTTTGTATATTTAGAAATAGAGTGCATAATGAGTACCACCTGTGGATATTTTCACATGTGTTAGTCAGTAATGAGCACCAGCAAGGAGACCTGGTAAATATGCATTGTTAGGGGTCCCAGAGGATAGATTTAAGAAACACTTGGCTGGAGTATGCAGGCACAAGAAATAAATACCCCATACCATGATATCAATACTGTATCTTGCAAAGCATGATGGGAGTTTAGAATGATAAGACACCTGGAGCACCATGTTTGTAGTTGAAGTTCACTATAATATTTAAATATTTGTATAATACTTCATAACCTTATTGTTTTATACCCATCTTCTTACCAAGCCTTAACCTGTATAGGTTTAAATCCAACAATTACCACTGCAGTGGCTATACATAATAGGGAGAAAACTTCACTTTCTTTTGTTTGAACCTTAGCTTTGTGATGCCACTTTCGGATTTCTCCAAGGCCAAGTTAAAATTCCTCTCTGCTTTTGTATTATTCAGATTAATATAAAAATACCGCTGCAGATTTGTTATTCAAATAAAAGAAGAATTATATTATATCTAATGTGGTGTAACTGTACAACTTAGCAAGTGATAAGAATTACAAAATGCATTAAGAGAATTTTATGGGTTAGATTTACAAAGCTGCGGCTTTGGAAATGTGGAGATGTTGCCCATAGCAACCAATAAGGTTTTAGCTCTCACTTTCCTTTTACATACTAGAGAATGTTAGCTAGAATCTGATTGGTTGCCATGGGCAATAGCTCCACTTTTCCAAACCCGCAGCTTAGTAAATCTGACCCTATGACTTAGTTACCATGACCAAGCTCTGTTGTAGGTGAAACACGTTAGTAGAACAGATACTTTGGGTTGTGCTGCGTATACATCTAGTTGAGTGTTCTAAGGCTGCATTAACTACTTTTTTACCCAAGTCAAAGATTCAACAATAGTGCCTTATCTCATGTATTTTCACAGTGGCATTATAGGGGAAATATATTGTACACTTGTTTTTATTATTTAAAATACACATCAGTGGGGATAGTGAGGAATAATACAGTTAATTTAAAAGACACCTTTTTCATTCAGACCAAGACTTCATTATGTTTTACTGTAATACATGAAAATATTACACATAATGGTTACAAAGTGATATAAAATAGAACATTTCCCTCCAGTGGAAAAAACTTTATAATGCAACAGAATGTTAACATATTATAATATAAATCTAGTAGTATGACCTAGCTTGCGTAAGCTTAATATTATAGACCAAGGGCCGTATTCAGAGATCCGTTTGCAAAAAGTACGCGAATATACGCCCTGAAGCTGTAAGGCAACACCCATAACGCTCCCCTCACACGGACGGGTTGACGGAGACTTACAAGTGCCTCGACCACCCTTATCTTTAAGTGTGCATTTGCGAGCGTATAATGCCTCCGTATGTGCGTATCTAAGTAACCGCACCCTCACCACGGCCTCAAATGGTCCTTTAAATACCTCCCCCCACCCACTTACACAGATCTTGCTCAGTACGGATTATAAACACGCCCCTCCGTACGGATCTTCCCACGTGCGATTCACAAGTCCGTGCCTAATGGACTTCTAAGCGTAAAATCAGCATATATTGCGTACATTTAGTTACTGCACCTGTGCAGTTCATCGGATCGTAAAAATACGCACGGAACTTCCATCAAAAACGGATCTCTGAATACGGCCCCAAGATATCTACAAGAAATCTTTTTAGATTGACACCTACTGTTAAGTAAAGGCTGCTGGTAGGGAGATGTCTATCTTGTTTGCCACAGCCACTATATTTATAGCAGTTTTAATTGTTGTATATTTGACAATGAATCAAATCAAATGCTTCATACATTTGAAGATTCCATACTTTGCATTGGGAACATCTTTTTTCCAAATTAATCTTTAATACATTCAACCACTAGATGGAGAACCTCAGCCATATTTCTCTTGTATCAAACCTCAATAGGTGACATTTATCTTCATTTCTAGGATATTGTATTGTGTGAATATCATCTTGAGATGTTAAATGTATTACAAAAAAATATTTGGTCCAAATGCAAAACTAGTGAGAGTCCTATTAGTAAAATACACCCAAAAAAATAAACAAACAGTATAATGTAAAAAGGTAATATAAAATAGTTTTTTATTCTGTGAAAATATACATTACAAAAGTATCCAAAATATGAAATATATTTACAAATTTAAAAAACCAACACCAATAACTAAAATTGAAATATTAACAGCCCGCATAATTTAAAGTGTAGCACTATTCCATGCATTACGTATTCTCTGCCACGGACTACCCAAAACAGCAGCACTAATAAAAAAGAAGACCAAAATCATCCCTTTAGCCAGCGTCAGATGATGAGGTTCCCCTAAAAACACAAAACAGAAAGAGTAAATAAACAATTGTATGATAAATATATATTTGTGTCAGTGAAGCACATACTTCGTTACGTAGGAAATGGCTGGGGACTATAATGAGGCTGAATGCTTCTTGTAATTGTAGTTTAAATACATTAGGTATATTTAATGGGCAACCAGACTACAAAACAAAATGCAATGACTTTAGCAATCCTAGTAATGTAATCCGCACTACACCTACAGGCTTTTTGTGTACACCACCTGCTTGTACTTACCACACAATAATAATAATAATAATAATGGGACAGATCCTGAACTACGCATTTCCGCGAATTTACGTGTGGCGGACACGTAAATTCGCAGATTTGTACGCACTGCGCATGCGCACCGCAGAAAATACGCACATTCACGTAGCGTATT
>WWET01000213.1:486837-506414 GCA_011038615.1 Limnodynastes dumerilii | reverse complement strand
TAGGGTATGAAATGCCTTAAGGTTGGACTTGTGAATCGGTCGGGAACAATTGCGATCCTAAGTCCAGCGGAAATCTACGAACCGAAGGATTTGCATAGAAATGGGCGGGGGGAGGCATTGAGATGAGGGAAAGTGGGCGCGATTACAGACTTAGGACCCTAAATATACGCAACTAATACACATAAGGTCGGAAGTGAGTGTGGCCAGATAGGGCAAGTCAATGCAGGTGGAAGTTTAGGTCTGGCCGGGGTTTGCGAGGGGAGGGACTTTTTTTTCAGGTGGGTGTAACCTGCTCCGACCTGCCACTTAGTTGCGTATATTTGCTGCCCGATCGCCGACGGATCTCTGAATCAGGCCCTATATCCCTGTAAATGGTTAAATGGAGTTGATTAATCAACAGGATTTCAACATCTTAATATTTCCCACTTAGTAGCCCACAGAGCTGCACAGATCACAGATTCATGTACCTGTGTAGTACTTTGTCAGAGGGTAAGCAAGTTGCTGCCAGCACACGTCATTCTTCTCACAGTCATATTCTGTGTATGTCATCTGGAATCTAGGAGCATGTACAACAGTATCAGACTGGAAATAGCTCTCTACAATCATTTTCATCGACAACACAGGGAAGACTGTAAATATTTAAAATGTATTATTTCACCTTGTAAGCATAATCCATAATCACAAAGAATCAGAAGTGAAAATATCATACTTCAGTATATGTCCTGATGGACACGATTCGTTTTGTTAACAAAGTTCTCATGTAAACCTGGCCTGTCAGAAAAATGGATTGATTTCCTGGTTTACCTTGAGATGGCAGGTGGCGGCTGCGCTGGGACTCTGATAAACTGCACAGAGTTAGAGAGTGGAAGTGACAGGTTGCAAGCAGACACACAATTTATGTTAATAGTTGAGAAACTGAGGGAAAAAACAGAGCAGACTTGAGATCAGTAACAAACCACACAATTTAAAATCTAAAATTATTGCTGAGTAAAACAGATGTAGGAGAAGTCAGATAAATAAACTGAATAGTATTAAAGTTGGAGCATGAACAAAATGACAAAATGCACTATTAATTCTTTGATACTAAGAGGTTCATATATTGCAGTTTATAATAATTCATGGATACAAACCTAACTCTGACAGCTAGAATCTCTTCCTGAGGAATTCCTTCCACCGCCCCTGTCACAGCTGTTATAATCTGTATGTTCATGTTTGCTGGAACCTTTAAACACATTACATTTTCTGTGGTACAGACCCCTGTACATGTTGCATTGGGTTCTTCATCTAAAGTAAAATGAACAAGGAATAGGACATGACAGCTGTATGTCATATGTAGGACATATGTTTTTTTTACATTCTGGCAATAATACAGTTAGCACTGTGGCGTCTGCTATATCACTGCCATCATGTGCCATTACTGCTATAGCAACTGCTCCTGCTTGTAGATAGAAAAAAACTCATGGGATCAGGTGGAAGAGGAGGATAAAGAGAGGGTGCAGTAGTGATCATACTATCAAGTCTGTCGTTTTGAGTGCCACTTACTGCAGTGATCTCCCTATAGTACAAGCATAGCCATGTCCCCCACATATATACAAAAGAACCACCCTAAAAATGACTTAGGACCGAACTCACACTTATGATTTTGCCACTTTTCCGGTGCGTATTTTTAGGTACAGTTGAACTGCGCACGCGTAGTAACTTTTTACATAGGATTTAGGCACGGAAGTCCATTACGCACGGATTTGTAAATTGGACTTTGTGACATACGTGTGGAGGGGTGTGCTTTTCTTCCGTACGTGCGTAGTTTAGTGAAAGTGGGTGGGGGGAGGCATTTAAATGGAATAATATGGGCGTGCTTTTTCATGTACGCACGTATGGAAGGAAAATACGCACGTAACTACACACGTAGAGTTAAGGTTGGCCCATGGACGCGCAAGTCTCCGAAAACCAGTCTGTGTGAGGGGTGTCATGGGTGTTGCCTTGCCACGTACGGGCGTATATTTGCGTACTTTATACACACATCTGTGAATACTGCCCAAAATTATTTTACTAGCCTTAACCGTCTCTATAAAATAATCAACTACTTTTCCTACACATACTGTCTACAGAAACACTTTACAACTGGTGTTGTGTGGTATCCAAGATATGACTTACATATTATAGAAACCCACTCGCTTGGGTCACTGACATTCGAGTTGCCTCTCATAGCTACATGGTCAAAAGGAAGAAATGATTTCAGAAAGGAAGATACATTCTGTCTGTAATAAAAAACAATTCTTGTTATAACTTTATCATTTTTCTAATTACACAAATAGGCATATGCGTGATATAACGACATATAATAACCTATTACACAACAAAATGAACGCAGCATCTAAAATAGAGATGTTATACATAAATAAAATAAAGATTGAGGATCACATATCAATTAATAAGGGTTATCCACTAAACAAAATGTAGCAATACTGTTTTATTTAGGTAAAAGCATATGTTGCTGCTGCAAGAAATCACTAAATGAGATATTCTCTTAAATGCACATCACTAGATTACAAGTTGATTAGTCACAATCTTAATAAATGCTCAATTTGAACCAGATCCATACTTCTGATTTCTATGCTATCGGTTCTCTGAGCAAAACTTTCTAACACATTCGCACTGGACAATCCTGCCTTAAATTTTCTAAGTCATGTGCACAGAAATTCCTGGCGTACAGAGATTTGTATCAGTATGCATTAAGAGGGTATGCCTATACTGCAAAATCACATAACAGGGAACGTGCACTTGCCAACTCAGAAGTCTGCAACATCTTAAATCTGGACGCATGCGCAGTGGATCAGTGGCTGCATTGCAGTGAAAAGCCTGGAAGATTAACTAAACTCAGAAGTGTGGATCTGATTCTTACAGAACCAGACGGCGATTATAACAATAATATTGATATGCAATTGATGTTATTATTAGTTAGGGGTAATGGAATACAGAATAAAAGGTGAAGGTAATTCACAATATTTTAGATTTAACTTTAAGGGTTACCAATAACAGATTAAAATCTATAGATAGAGGGAGAAGGAAAAAAAGCTGCCGTGTGGTTTGTTGTGGTCAAATTAATAATATTGATTATTTCTAATGTATTGAGGTAAAAATAATACTGTCTCCATATTAAATTCCTAGTTTTCTTGATGTGCATCTCTTTGTTGGTGGCAAATTATTTTGTTATGATTTATAAAAATATAAAAAAAATCAGAAGACTGAGCCATAGGAAAACAGGTGGATAACTAGTATATATGGCAGGGTGTAACCAACTGTTGATGTGAAGGCAATATCAAAGATGAAAAATAGTATATGAATTGTATGCTGTAAACCCTAATAATATTATGGGGACATATGGAGGCCTATAAATAATAAAGTTCTATATGCCTTCATAATATCCTCCCAATAACAGCCTATTATAAGGGCATAAAACCCTAGTCTCCTATAGTATGGCATCACCACTTCCATGTAGTCTAAAAACACTGCCACACAGGAGTAGGAGTAAGGCGAAAGCTAGGAAGCCTGAGAACGGGCACAGCATAAGAAGACCCACAGTGGAAGATGGTAAAGTCACACTTGGTACAGAGGCAAGATGTAAAAAGTCAGAGGGACAGACAAACAATGAAACAAAACAAGGGCTCTCACTCACAGAAGCAGCAAAGAAGCACACTGGAGACAGGAAGAGGTTAATGTCAAAATACCAGCGGCAAAGTGGGGCATGGACTGGAGGAGAGAAGGCAGGATATAGAGAAACACTGGGACTGGAAGAAGGACTAGTACACTCAAAATCACAAGATATAACAAAGTCACAGAGACAGAGCACCAGGAAAGCTCAGAGAGACTAACGCTATAACTAGCAGCCAGCTACTGAGCTGCTGGTCCTATAAAAGGAGGCTGCTGACCAGTGATTGGCCAACAGATAGATCCCTGCCTAAGGCTTCTGATTTGATGGTGACCTGTCTGTAACAAAGCAGCTAGGAGGCCATTAAAGACAGAGGAAGAAAGGTGACGCCTACTATTAGCAGTAGCTGCTGGTAACAGACATGTGCAGGCCGTGCATTTGTGATACCCGAGTGGTAAGGGTGTCAGGGCTTATTGCAAAGATGTGCATTGCAGAAACTCAGAATCACTTTAAGTAAAATAAATTTAGTTTTAATAAATATTTTCTCTTTACTTATTTAATTCAATTAAGGATGAGCAGAAAACTTAACTTTCACGCAAAGTGCAATAAAAAAAATGATCAATTTTTAACAATAGCAATTCTTTCAAATACGATATAGCATCAATATAACAGAAATATTTTCCAAACTAAGCAGAAGAGATACAGCTATATTCCATCGTTGCCAACTCTCCCGGAATGTCCGGGAGACTCCCGGATTCCTGGGAGATCTCCCAGACTTACAGGAGAGGACCCTTTTCTCCCGGAAATAATACGATGTCTGGGAATAGTATTATTCCCGGACACTGTATTGTCACATACACAGTGCCCGGACCGCTGCACCCGGGCACTGTGTATGTGTTGCAATGGCAATACATACACAGTGCCTGGACGCAGCGGTCCAGGCACTTGGACGCAGCGGTCCGGGCACTGTGTATGTGTTGCCATAGCAACACATACACAGAGCCTGGACGCAACGGTCCGGGGCGCTTGTTTGTGTACCGCTGACGCTGCGTGACGCTGACGACAGCGTCATGCAGAAGTAGAGGCGCCGCAGAGGACGGAGGGTGAGGAAGAAGACAAAACAGGTAACTGACTTATAAAGAAAAGAAGCAGAAAAACATGGCGCCTAAAACCAAAAGCTAAAAACTAAATGATATATTGAAAAATAAATGAGTAATTGTTGTTAACAGTAGGTAAAAGTATTACCAAATGAGGTATATTTCAAATCTGACTTATAAAAGCTTTTTGGGGGTTAAACTATGAGGGGGTAATGTGAGGTTATAGTATGTGTGTGTGTGTGTGAGTGTGTGTGTGTGGAGGTAATGTTTAATTATAGTATGTGAGGGGGGAGTGATGTAATTATAGTATATGAGAGGGAGGTAATGTGAGGTTATAGTAAGTGTGTGTGTGTGGAGGTAATGTTTAATTATAGTATGTGAGGGGGGAGTGATGTAATTATAGTATATGAGAGGGAGGTAATGTGAGTTATCACACATTACCCCCACCCTGCATGTTATACCCTCACCCCGCATGCTACAACCTCACATTACCACCACCTCCAATGCTATAACCTTACATTACACCCCCTTGCACACTATAACTACACATTACTCCCCCCTCGCATACTATAATTGGTACTTGTTCATCTTTGCGGCCCCCTGCTGGACGCAAAGATGAGGAAGTACCCGTATCCCTGCTACGCCGCTGCCGCACGAGCACTGATTCATGTGTTCTGCGTCGTCCAGCAGGGGGCCGCAAAGATGAACAAGTACCAATTATAGTATGCGAGGGGGGAGTAATGTGTAGTTATAGTGTGCAAGGGGGTGTAATGTAAGGTTATAGCATTGGAGGTGGTGGTAATGTGAGGTTGTAGCATGCGGGGTGAGGGTATAACATGCAGGGTGGGGGTAATGTGTGATAATAGCATGTGGGGGTTGAGTGTAATGGTAATATTATGTGGGCACAGTGGGGTGTAATGTGTGGGTAGAGTATATGTACAGTATATGTAGGACTGTATATATGTAGATGCAAAGTAAAAAAAAAAAAAAAGGGGAGGGGGGGGGTCTGTGTCCATGAATTTCTTGTTGAAAATATGGTAACCCTAGAATTCACTTCTCCCTAAAAGTGATTTGCGTATGCGCCGGATGACATCACCAACGCGCTGTTCACGATGTGCCTGCAAGAAGACGCCAGCCATTGCAGAGTGAGAAGTCAGAAGAGCGCCGCGGAGGAGGAAGGAAAGCGGGACACAAAAGGTAAGTAAAAAGGAGAGAGGCTGGAGAAACATGATGGAGAATACTGAGGGGAGCTGCAGGCTCCCTGAAATCATTTTTCAGAAGTAGGCAACCATGCTATATTCAAGAAACATTCAGTCAGGAAATATTAATTCAGAGAAATTAAGCTTTAACAAAATACAGTTACTATCTTTACAATTTATTATCAGACACAAAGTATGACTACTATTATTATAGCAAATTACCTCTACTTGGAGATTAACAATTAATCATATATAAATATAACTAAGAAATTACAACTTTCAACTCAGTTCTTATAACTTTTAAAGATTTTTCAAAGAATTTCCATTAGCAGCTTACAATATACCTGAACACTTTCTAAATATTTTCAGATGGAGGAACATAGTAATTTAGAGTCTCTTCTGAGGAACTGACTTCTCCCAATATATTATAGAGGTCCCATTTTTTAGCCTTTTCTCCTTTATAACACCTGATTTACTGATCTGTCACTTCAGCTGCCTCTCTCACTCTCACAGCTTCATCACCAACTCCAAGGCTGACTCTACCCCTCAATACCTCTCCCAATGTTCTCTCCTTTATCACCGCTGTCTCTCTCACACCTCTTTCCACCCTCAGCACCTCTCTTTCCATTCACTGCTACCTCTCCCGATGTTGTCACTGTCTGCAATGTCTCTCTCCTATCGCCACTGTCTCCCAAACACTCTCTCCACTCTCCGCTTCTTTTCCTCTTTCTCTCCACGATTAATAACACAGTCTCTCTGATGCTGTTCTCCTCAGTACACTCCCTTCTCACAGACACACAACGTCTCTCTGAGGTACCTCACACCAACTGCCCTCTCACACCTCTTTCCACCCTCAGCACCTCTCTTTCCGTTCACTGCTACCTCTCCCGATGTTGTCACTGTCTGCAATGTCTCTCTCCTATCGCCACTGTCTCCCAAACTCTCTCTCCACTCTCCGCTTCTTTTCCTCTATCTCTCCACG
Source organism: Limnodynastes dumerilii (assembly GCA_011038615.1). Classification (NCBI taxonomy): domain Eukaryota; kingdom Metazoa; phylum Chordata; class Amphibia; order Anura; family Limnodynastidae; genus Limnodynastes; species Limnodynastes dumerilii. The sequence goes on along the minus strand of WWET01000213.1, from coordinate 499,487 downwards.
ATTAATAACACAGTCTCTCCGATGCTGTTCTCTTCAGCACACTCCCTTCTCACAGACACACGACGTCTCTCAGCGGTACCTCACACCAACTGCCGCTATCTCCCACTCTCCAACCAACTGCCGCTATCTCCCACTCTCCAACCAACTGCCACTATCTCCCACTCTCCAACCAAATGCCGTTATCTCCCACTCTCCAACCAACTGGCTCTCCAACTGACTATTCCCAGATCCTTCTAGAAGCTCATGCGCTCCAGCGCATGCCCCTGTCAGCTGACTGTTGCCCAGGCAACCACCCTCCAGCACCAGCTGGCTGTCTTCTCACGCTGCCTAAAGCACCCTGCAATCCCCAATACTCAATCCTGCACTGCAGGGGTGCCACACATTGAAAAGAGCCTGCAGGGAATGATTGTTACAGAGGCACTGGGACAGTACAGTGAGTGCCAGTTGTAAAGAAGGTAAGAACATGTTGCCACGATTAGCATGGTGGAATGCCATACAGATTACGTTGCTGGCAGCTGCAGTCAGTTGCCATTGACACAGAGACATTGTCAGGTTAGCAACATCTGGCACTGTGCCTGTGTCTATGACTGTACTGCTGTTTGGCTTGTATAGTGCACCCCAATGTCCTGGCACCCTCATAACTGCACAGCTTTGAATGGGACTTGAATCAGCCATGTTGATAGGTGCTCCCCCTGCCCCACCTCAGCTACGCCACTGGGCGCACAAAGGCCAATTTATGTATCTCTTTTGCTCTGGTAATTTACTATGCAGACTTTTTGTTCCTTGTTTGAAAAACTGATAACTTTGGTTAATACATAACAGTTATACATCATAAAAAGACACAAGATAATGGTAGACCTTATCTGTGCACAGTCCTCACTGACCACTTTTAAGAGACATCCAGAAAATGCATTCTGCCCAAATAGAACAGGTGTCTGAGTAACTGCAGAGCATGAACTATCACCAACTGAAATAAAAGGACATCATTAAAAGAAATGACAAATGAATAAATACAGCAGATGCATTATAAATATATTATATTTTAGTCAAAGCCAATGCAGTTTACCAGGTTTAAAGACTTTCAGAGTAGTGTTAACAAATGGGGCACTTCCATTGGCTGCTATTACAGGCTTTCCAACTTGGTAACCTACAAGAAGACAAAACAAGCATATTTAGTAGATATTTAGCAGCAACCAGAAGCGTTTCAGCTCCAACTCAAAGAAACTTAAAAAAAATGCACAATCGTTTATTACTATGTACTATTAAATAGATCTTGTGAAGATTAATATATTGATAAAATTAAATTATTGTCAGCTCAATGTATATACAGATTGGGTTTTTTCTATTTAATAAAGTGGGGCTGATTCAGAGCTGCATTTACACCTTATTTTAGGTGCAAGTGTAGACCTGAGCAATACCATGTTAACCTGCAAGGGGAGGCTAATTTAAATTGTTAAACCAGAATGAGAATAGAGAGGTGAAGCTTGTTATCTCAAATCTGTTTTATAGATTAAACATACAGCTATGCAGTATGTGAGTTTTATCTGCAAAAGTAAACTATTTTCTCTGCATATAAAAGATTTAATATTAATTAGCACCCCTTACTTTGCAAAACGGTTTAGCTGAGCTGTACACTTGCACCTCTTTTGCCCTTACTCCCAAACTCTGAATCAGCCCCATTATCTTTAAAAAGAAATGAATAACATTTCTCCACAGTACACCACTAAATGTTACCAGGATTATCACTGTTTTATCATTCTAAATATAAAACTGTATTGTATTGCATGCTGAATTTGCATATTATGCATTACAGATGGAGGGGTCACTTGACCTGTCAGAAAACTAACAAATAATTGAGAAGCATCAAAACTGGTAAAAGTTTCATAAGCAAAGTAATTATTCCTGGATAAACAAGCAATTCTCTGTATTATTGAATTAGACATTATTTATAAATTGGCTTTAATTAGGTAACTAAATTTTCTACCTGGATTTCCAGAGAGAACATCTGATGTATTGCTGCTGGAGAGAAATCTAGCGGTAAACCTTTGTGAGAGTTTTACTGCAGAAACAGGGAATGAAATGACTCATTTTATTACAAATAATGGAGAAACAACCAGACATACGCACTTAGTAAAGCTAACCCTGTAGCAGGTGTACGCAATAAAACATTATGAGGATGGAGGTGGAAATTCTTCTAAATGTATTGTTAGATTGCTAGGGGAAATGGATTTCATGTTATTTTATATCTTTAAAAACTACCCCTCATAAGCAAATTCTATAAACTAAATTTGTCAATAACACCCTAAAAAAAGTTTACTATAAAATTCTTCCCTATCATAATGATCAGTCTTCCAGCATTCTATATAACGGGCCAGATCCAGACCTACGTTCCCATTTTGTTTCATCACGTAGCGTAACTACTGACATACGTACGTAAGTGCCTAAGCACGCCCATACTGTACGATTCAAGTCCTCACCCCGCCTCCGAAGCGTAGTTAAGGGTGTCGTATGGATGTCATGCCCCTTCGTTCATAGTTACACAGTTGATACGAGGCTGGCAGGTACGTTCAGAGTTACGTGGCGTAACATTGCTGCGCGCATGCGCAGTACATACAAAATAGGGTTTTTACGTCACCGGCTAGCGGAAATACGCTAGCATACTTAGTTCTGGATCTACCCCAATGATAGTAATTTTAAGGAAAGCACATCTGACTTTTGTAAGGCTGGATCCAATCTTCTGACTTTTGGTCTGAGTTTGCTAGTGAATGTTCACTCTTATACCCCTTTCACATCACCAAAGACAATAAGCCAGGTTTTTCAACCCGGCTTATTTATTTATGAACAGGTTTTTATATAGCGCTATTACGTAGATTACGTAGCTTTACATAGAATAGATTAAAGTAGATTACGTAGTTTTACATAGAATATTTCTATTTCAGTCCCTTCCCCTGTTGGAGCTACATACTAAGGTCCCTAACACGTACACGTACACACATATATCGCCACCTGGTGTCTGAATATCACCACTACCTCTTATTCATATTATTGCACTTTTGAATTTTGTTATTCTGGTTTAGTTTCAGTGTTTTTGGTATGTGGGAAGATACCAGAGCACCTGGAGGAAACCCACACAGAGAACATACAAACTCCACACAGATAAGGCCAGGTCCAGGAATCAAACTGATGACCTCAGCGCTGTGAGACGACACAAGTGCTACTCATTGAGCTTACGTGCTGCCCTTCTTGCCATTCATTCACTACAGCTGGGTGAGGAACACTACCTTGATGAGTAAGACTGATATTAGCAGTTACAGTGGAGACCTGTATTTCTTTTATTGTATTGCCTTCCCAAATGAGTATGTAGTCAGCTGACACAATGACATCACACTGGACAGTTTGTGGCAGGGCAGCTCCTGAAATGAAAACAAAAGTGGGGGGAAAAAAAGAAATTAAACATTTTCCTTCAGTTTTACTTAATATTTATTAACACCAAGTAGTTAAATAAAAAAATACAAACCTGTACTATCAATTGTCATGGATATGTTTTGACTGTTTATTACTAGAGGAATTGTACCTAAAATACATAAAATTTAATACAATTGTTTAAACAGTCACTAAAAACAAGTTAATTCAATTTAAAAACAAACGGCTGCTATTTTATGTTTTCGAATCTTGGGAATATGATCATGTGTTGGATTTCTACAGTATTTCCTACTTTAGGCTGATTTTCATATATTGAATATATCCAAATAATAAACATTAACAGAAGACCAGGGGCCAGGTTTACTAAGCTGCGTGTAATCAAACTTCAAAAAGACTTGAAAGAACCTACATTTTACCTTAAGCGGTACAAGGCTAACATCTATTAACATCATCAACATTATGTTATTAAAGGAAAATCTTGTAAGGGGCAGCTGGCTGCTGTGTTCTCTTAAAACAAGCTTTTTAAAGCAACAGCATCCCATCCTCAGACTGTACCATTAGAACATACTAAAATGATAAATATAAATAACTGTAAACCGCAATCATTCAAGCACACATAATAATGCATAATAATGTGCAAGTAAAAAATATCTGCAGGCCTTAAATAACTAACCTGTGAGGCATGTGAAATACAATCCAAATAAAGGATTTGTGATGGATGATGTAGGTATTGTCCTATACAATGAAATTTGTTTTAATACCTGCTAAACACTGCATGTGTTTTGTTTCGACAGACAGACAGTTACATTCTAGATTGGTATATCCTGTTTCGCCTCGCCAGGGCAATCCTGGACTAGGCATTCATTTTGTGGACTCATCTTGGACTAATTAGAAGCTTATGTGTCCTGGTCTCCAGCACCTGTGTTCTGGCTTTAAATATCTCCTCTAACCAGAGGTAGGTGCAGGTCATTTTATTTCCATACCTTGCAAACTCTCTCCTGCCTCCTGTTGCTGTTTGTTCTCCTGCCTGTATTCCGAATACGTTTTTGCAGTGTTTTCTTGTATGTTTATTAGAAATTTACAATCTTCTGCATTTCTTTGTTTATATACTAGAGTATACCATCACTGGTATTGTTTATCAGAGTTTTATTATCTCTATGCATGTGCATGTGCGTGTGTGTGTGTAGTAGAGTTTACCACTACTCGCACTGTTTACCATTTCCCTGCTATTACTCTGTCTGATATCTCATATACCATTGTTGTACTGAGCATTTACATTTTGCTTACATTAATAAGCTCTGCTTTTTATTAGCTTTTATTGTTTTATCAAAAGATTTTAGGGTACATCCTAAACAACCATATTGGTAATACAGAACAATAATGCAGTATCAACATTATTTGATATATGGCAATCAATTAATATCTGGAGTTCAAGAAAAATAATACAAAAATAGAAAAAGGGGGTGATAAAGGAATAAGGGGAGGAATAGAAGGAAAGAGGGTACACTCAAAATGTCCTTAGGACAGTAATATAGAGACTAACAGCCCATTGGTTAAGCTCTGATATTTTTATTTACCGGCTACCTCTGCTACTCAGCTTTCCAATTTTATTACACAGACATTAAGTTCCAGATGCATTGTTTTAACAGTGAAATTAACAGAGTACATGAAAACAAAAAAGTAGTAATAGTAATTAAATGAAAGTAGAAAATGTAGACTTACGTCCAGTTCCATCCTTAATAGTCACATTCAAATCAACTGTCAGAGCATCCGGGCATGCTGTTATATTTGTAACACATGTAGTGTTGAAATCTTGAAGGTAAGCCACAGGGGCGAATCCAACACATGTCCCAATTGTAGATTGCTTAAAAATAAATAGAATTATTTAGCATATTAGCAAGTTTACAGGATAATCAACATTGATTTAAATATTTAAATTGCAGAATACACCATATCAACGGGGATAAAAAAAAAAAAAGAAGACCACATTACACAGTTAAAAAATTGTTACCAATTGTTAATCAGTCCCACAAACTACACAGGTCAAGCCCTGGCCGAAACCAAACCAATAACTCCAACTCAAATTCTTAACACCACTGCACAAACACATATCAATAATCATGATTAAGAAAATGAATTACACAAAAATAATGAATTAAATAAGTAATTATTACTACTTTTTTAAATATATATTTTTAAATGGTATCAAAAGACATACTTTCAAGTCTGTAAATTGGTAGATGTAAGAGAAAAAGGTTTTGTAGTTGCAAATTGATGATCGCCAGCAGGGGGACAGTTAAGGGCATTTACGAGTGCCAGGAAACCCCCCTTCACCTCTAGCAATAGTCAATTCAGAAAATTCACTGCATTTGCAAATATCTACTTCATGCTAAGGCCATAATAGGCTGTACTATAGCCTTCTGCTTTTAAGCCTGCCCATTCTCACTTTCCTGGTCTTCAATCCAACCCCCACAGGGGACAGAGTCACAGATGAGATGAAATAGACCATGCTCTGTCTCAGGCCCGAATTCAGAGTACCGGACGTATAACATATATTTTCGGTGTTTAGCGATTTTTGCTATTGCACATGCGTAGTCATTTGTTAATGTAAGAAATAGATTTTAGACCCCAATGTCAGCTGTATAATTGCAGAAATAGTTAAAAAGTAATCAAGTCCTTACATTTTCCCTGCTTCTTGTGTTATAGGGAGCAGTAGGTAACACTTAAAACTACAAACTTGTTTGCACTAACGCTACACCCTTTCTCCCCCTTCCATAAAATTTTAGCCGATTCTGGTCATGACGGTGACAATAACAAATCTGACGACCATACAGTCAACACCACAATGATGGCTGTTTCACCGCCCAAATTGTGTTAAAAAAAAAACACAAAAAAAATGACATTGTCCCTGTTCCTGCCAGCTCTCTCCACACTTTCTCACCTCTGAAAAAGCGCCAATCATTAATTCTGCTAATTCTGTCAACACTTATAGGTCAACTGTGAGTGCTCTAAACATTCACAAACATACTACACATTCATCAGTTCAATGGAAGATTACCTTACAGACTGCTTGTATAATGCTCACCTATATTACTTCCTGAATGTATTTTCTATGTTGCCACTGACCTGTCATTCTGTATAAAACAGACCTTAACTTGGCTGCATATTTATATCATATCTATGATTTTATTTTAAATTGTGTTTATTTTTCAATTTTTTATAATAAAACAAAGTACATATAGACACTAAATAAGTAATTATTACTACTTTTTTAAATATATATTTTTAAATGGTATCAAAAGACATACTTTCAAGTCTGTAAATTGGTAGATGTAAGAGAAAAAGGTTTTGTAGTTGCAAATTGATGATCGCCAGCAGGGGGACAGTTAAGGGCATTTACGAGTGCCAGGAAACTCCCCATTCACCTCTAGCAATAGTCCATTCAGAAAATTCACTGCATTAGCAAATATCTACTTCATTCTAAGGCCATAATAGGCTGTACTATAGCCTTCTGCTTTTAAGCCTGACCATTCTCACTTTCCTGGTCTTCAATCCCACCCCCACAGGGGACAGAGTCACAGATGAGATGAAATAGACCATGCTCTGTCTCAGGCCCGAATTCAGAGTACCGGACGTATAACATATATTTTCGGTGTTTAGCGATTTTTGCTATTGCACATGCGTAGTCATTTTTTAATGTAAGAAAAAGATAAGTAGATTACATAAAAAAATTACTACGCATGCGCAGTAGTAAAAATCGCTAAACACCGGACGTATATGTTATACGTCCGGTACTCTGAACACGGGCCTCAGTGTGTTCTAAGCCTCAGGTTACCTTTACTACTGTCCATATTACTGTCAGAGACACTGATATCAGGCTAATCTATATACTTCAGAACATATATTAAAACCCCAATGTCAGCTGTATCATTGCAGAAATAGTCCTTACATTTTCCCTGCTCCTTGTGTTACAGGGAGCAGTAGGTAACACTTAAAACTACAAACTTGTTTGCATATAATTTGCTTCCATATAATTTTAGCCGATTCTGGTCATGACGGTGACAATAACAAATCTGACGACCATACAGTCAACACCACAATGATGGCTGTTTCACCGCCCAAATTGTGTTAAAAAAAAAACACAAAAAAAATGACATTGTCCCTGTTCCTGCCAGCTCTCTCCACACTTTCTCACCTCTGAAAAAGCGCCAATCATTAATTCTGCTAATTCTGTCAACACTTATAGGTCAACTGTGAGTGCTCTAAACATTCACAAACATACTACACATTCATCAGTTCAATGGAAGATTACCTTACAGACTGCTTGTATAATGCTCACCTATATTACTTCCTGAATGTATTTTCTATGTTGCCACTGACCTGTCATTCTGTATAAAACAGACCTTAACTTGGCTGCATATTTATATCATATCTATGATTTTATTTTAAATTGTGTTTATTTTTCAATTTTTTATAATAAAACAAAGTACATATAGACACACACAAGATAAAATTACAGAACATCAACAATCAACATTCCTCTCCCAACCCTCCGAGTAACCCAAATAGAGGCATCCAGAATCAAACCAACAATATTACAGTACAAGAATAAATGTACGTAGTATTGGCAGTGTGTAGGAAAGAACCTGAGCTCGATATGAGGAGACAGGAGTTACAGTTAATGGAAGACTGCAGCCTGTGCCAGGCAAAGCCATTATAGAGAGAGGCAGTAAGTTGTGATAGGAATAAAATATTTATCTCACCGCCTCCCAAGGCTAAGAAATCTAAATCAAAGTATAAACCTTTTAGGCATTGTTTTCTTTATAAAAAGCTAGATGGAACTTGTGTGGGGGTCTGGGAAATAGCAAAAACAGAGTCAATTCAAGGAGACCAGATCAAAAGCGATCAAAAAAATAAAATTAGATAAAAGCGATCAAAAGTGTTATGCTTAGTGTGTACAAATTTATCATGGTTCATTGTGGCGTCAACCAATCCAACCCAGTTATGGAAAGAGGGGACCACAGGAGCCAGCCAGGATCATATCTATGATTTACATGATTAATAAAGGCTGTAATATTCTAAAGTAGCATTGTAAATAAATTATAACTTTGTATATAGTATAATAAAACTATCATAAGTTTCAGTTGTTAGATAAGAAAAAAACAATCCTTTTTGTCACCAGTTTTCAGCTTCATAAAGAGATATAACTGAATCGATGTGGGGAGAGGGGTGGCACATTATCATAGTATGGATGGGATGGTGATATAAAGTGAATAAGTGTGGCATGATCTAAACAATAAAGTACATTGCGTGTGTGTATATAACCACAAACAATGATTTTTTTTTCATTTGCATACACTAATGAATATTTTTCTTTTTTGAGATCATACAGTACCTGTGGGATAGTAAAATAATCATTGAAACCATTTATATTTATTAAAATGGCATCTCCCTGTTTATAGCCACTGAGAGTTTCTTCATAAATAGACTGGAAGCTCACGTTGAAAGAGGGTGTCTGGGAAGGGGTCCTGTGCACAGAAGAAAAAATCAGTTCAGTAATAAGAAATAGTAAATAAATAGTAAAAAAAATTGTTTCAATAGTTAGGATTTCACAATCCATACAAATACATGACAATGCAAATACCAACGCAAAGAAACATTATGTTACAAGAAGGGGGGTATGGGAGCTCCGTCCTTTTGGACTTTATACCTGATTTGGTTGTGTCCTTTTCTGCCACCGATGAGTTTCTTCTCACCTCCGACGTCGGACACCCTGTGGTGGCACCCTGCTGGAAGCTCCAGTGAGGTGACTAACCGGAATGGTCTTCTATCCCATGTGGCCGTCGGTCTCTGCCATCAAGACCCCAGGTAAGCTGCAGGCTCCACACTTTATCTGGGGCTTGAGGATGCTGTCCCTACTCCCATAGTCACCCCTTCTAACTGGTCCCTGTACTACACGGGACCCAGGCTGCAGTGCTGAACGCTCTGGCACCTTCACTACGCTGCCATTGTGCAGAGCCTCTGGGTAATACTGGATCTCTGATACAGGGGGAATTACAGAGCTGTTCTTTCCCTTGTAGTGTGACTGACCTTGCCATTTGCTGAAACCATAGATCCCCTCTCTGGTACATAGCCCCAGACCACAGCATCTTCCTTCTCTGCCTGATCTCCACTTCCTGTATATGCCTGTGAGCCCTACTGAGTGCCCATTTTACCTCCTGATCTCTCCATACCTCAGCCCTCTTGCACTGAACAGCCACACCTCAGCCCTCTTGCACTGAACAGCCATACCTCAGCCCTCTTGCTCTGAACAGCCATACCTCAGCCCTCTTGCACTGAACAGCCATACCTCAGCCCTCTCGCACTGAACAGCCACACCTCAGCCCTCTTGCACTGAACAGCCATACCTCAGCCCTCTTGCATTGAACAGCCACACCTCAGCTCTCTTGCATTGAACAGCCATACCTCAGCCCTCTTGCATTGAACATCTTAAAATCTGGGAAATACCCTTCCTCCAGTAAAAACTACCTAACCATTGCCCTGCTAAAACTCTGACTTAAAGATCTTTGCAAAGCTTCTTGCAAACCACATTAACCCTTTCCTACCTTGATTGATACACCCTGATCGGGTGGGATTTGTACCTCGGCGTCAGGCATCGGACAACACACAGAGGGTCGGATCCAGAACCACGTCCGTCTTCCACAGACGGCCGTAATTCAATGAACAATAGCTACTGCGCATGCGTAGAAGCTATTGTACGTAATCTGCATATAATTTTGATACGTAGATTGTGTATATGCGGTCTAAAAGAATTGTTCATTGAATTACGGCCGTCTGTGGAAGACGGACGTAGTTCTGGATCTGGCCCAGAGTCTTTAATTTAATCAAACTACTCGTAACGAGGCCTTTGATAGGCTTCATTGGATTTTCATGCGTGAATCTTTATGTAGATATGGCTTTAAAGACAAAATTTTACATTCTATGATGATGTCTTTATATACCAATCCCAAGAAGTCTTCAGCAACGGCTTCCTTTCAAATCCTTAATCTAACGGTACCGGACAGGGTTGTCCCATGTCACCTTTAATCTTTGTCCTAGCCATTGAGCCCTTAGCTGCCTTAATTTGTTCCTCCCATAACTTCCCTGGTGTCAAATGTGGTAAACTGGAGCATAAACTCTGCTTATTTGCAGATGATATTCTGTTGTTGGCGACCAGCCCAGAGACCTCTTTACCAGAGTTGCATCACCTTCTCGATAAATATTCTAAAGCTTCTCTTTATAAGCTAAATTCCTCTAAATCAGATGCTCTTCTCCTTAATATTCCTACCCTGTTGTTTAAGCGCCAACATAGGTAAAATTTATTACAACTGGCAACTGAAAGAGATTACGTATTTGGGTATACAAATTCCCACCCATATGTCTGCTATATTTGAATATTACGTCCTCCCACTCTTGCTGCATCTATCCTCCTTGATTAAATCATGGAATCACAATTTGAGATCTCCTGGCTGGGATAGATAACAGCTCTTAAGATGATGCTTCTCCCAAAGCTTATGTACCAGTTCTGCACCATCCCATACCTGTGGACTTAACCCTCCCTAAATTTAATTCTCTCAGTCTTCCTTTATATGGAAACACAAGTCACCTAAACTTGCTCACTCTTTTTGGAGGAGTAGCTCTCCCTCATCTTACAAAATATCAAGAAGCAAGTATGTTGGCTCAGCTACAGGACTGGGCCCTCAGCTCCAATCCAAAACCCTGGACTGACTTTGAAAGAGTTTTGTATGCTGAAAACCCTTTGGAAGACACGATCTGGACTCCTAAAACATTATGTCCCCCAAGCCCCTTGATTTAATTATCTACCTGTGACTCCTTAAATGTCTGGGATAGTGTTCTTGCTCTCGCTTTGAAGGAAGACTTGATTCTCCCTACAAATAATCTCTCTATTCTGGCTATCTCCAAACTTATCCCTAATTGGACAACAACTAGATCTAGAGGTATCTTAACTCTCCCTGAAATATGTTAGGCAATGCTTAGACACCCTTTTCTCTTCTCCGGGATAAATATAATCTCCCCTCTCAGATTTTTATAAACATATCCAGTTGAACCACTGGGTCACCTCTTGCTCTAGAACCCAGGGCGCACTACAACCGCTTCTGGAACCGTTTTATTCTTGATTTAAGTCCACAGATGGGAGGAGAGGTGTCAATTATTCTGGTATAAACAACTAAGCCAACATTGTGAATATGTCAAATATAAAGTACATTTGGCATGGGAGTCTGATCTTGGTATTATACTCAATGTAGATAAATGGTAAAAAAAATCTTCAATACCTCTTACGGAATGTCTAAATATATTAACCATACAGAAATGCACATTAAGCTGTTTAATATGCTGTACCTCACTCCAGATAAGCTGCATAGGATCTGGCCCTCACAATCTAAAATCTATTGCAGAGGATATAACCTGGTAGGAGGCATCTTCCATATATTCTGGGACTGCACTTCCATCCACCAGTTATGGAATTCTACCTTTAACCTAGCTAACAAGGTACTACACCTTGATCTAACCGCATCTCCAGAATTAGCTTTACTACATCTCTACTCTACAGCTACCCCTTCTCACTGTAGATACATTCAAGGACATATCCTGATTGCTACCTGGGCGGCCATAGCCCAGAACTGGAAATCTCCTGACCTTTCTCCCTTGCTAAAGTGCTTTCTGAAATTCATTATCATTTTTTTATGGAAACATACTCCACATCTACCTCCTCTCCTATCATTAAATGGTTTACATGGCAAGAATACAAAACCATTGGTGAGGGAACAACTTTAATACCATCCCTACTCGACACAGATCCTATGTCATTTAGCTTTAATGAGTAGCTATAGCTTGATTCAATCATTTATGTAGTCTTTGAGCCGTTAGCTTGATTCAATTCCCTATGCTGTAGATATTCTTACTGTACATACTCGAGTATAAGCCGAGGCACCTAATTTTAACACAAAAACTGGGAAAACTTATTGTCTAGGGTGCGAAATGCAGCAGTTCTGGTAAATTTCTAAATAAAAATAAAAATCATGTGTCCAGTTCCCTTAATATCCGTTATCATTTGTCCAGCTCCCCCCAGTATCCCTCATCATGTGTCCAGCTCCCCCAATATCCCTTATCATTTGTCCAGCTCCCCCCAGTATCCCTCAGCATGTGTCCAGCTCCCCCCAGTATCC
>WWET01000213.1:462357-482077 GCA_011038615.1 Limnodynastes dumerilii | reverse complement strand
TATGTATGTATGTATGTATGTATGTATGTGTGAGACAGGGAGAATGTTTAGTGGGGTATACTGTGCATGAGAGACAGGAAGAATGTGTTATATGGTGCAGTGGGTGTTTGGGCCTGATCCAGAGCAACGCTCGCAAGCGAGCGTACGCTCATCGTATGCGAATTTTCGGCAAAAAATTCGCAATGCTCATGCCCAGTATGACAGCTTCCGGTCGCCTGAGCGTCATGAGCGAATAGCGGGCGTATCGTTAGCGTATTTTTCGCTCGCTGGGCGTATTTTTTTTACGATGGTCGGCTGGGCGCCCGTTTTACTACTGGGAGGCGGGGGTAGCCATTTAAATTGTACAGTATGGGCGTGCTAAGCGTATTTTCTCAGCGTATTCTCTGCGAATTTTCGTACGGCCGACGGTCGTACGCAGTGTAGGGTATAGCCGCCGTAAGCAGGGACTTTACTATGGGAGTGCTAGGGGCGTGTAGTTTGATACGACGAGCGTACGTTCGCATTCGCCCGTCGTTGCGAATTTTCGTAGCGCTGGATCAGGCCCGGATATGAATAAAAATAATATAAGTTGGGATACTAAATATATGGGTTAAAATCGTAAGACTCTGGGATTAATAGATAACGGATGGGTAATAGATAATAGATGGGATAACGAACTGATCTATATTTCCAAAATAGTTTATGGCGATTGCTATAAACTACTCATGTGATCTGTGTTACTCTGTGGCATTCTTACAGGAATTCCGGATGCCTGGCTGTCTGGATGAAAGGTGAGGTATATGAGGAGCTAGCTAGAATATATATATGTGTTTGAATAAAGAAATAAATAAACTATTTCTTTTTAAAAACATTAGTAATATAATATATGTATATTTTGCCTATTGGAAATACCAATGGTGTTCCTTATTCATATGAACAGAGAATACCACTGATAAGTCTGCTGGGCAAAAAAATTAATAAATAAAGTTCAACTTACCTGACCATCCCGGGAGGGTCTCAGAAGTCCGGACCACACTGCGCATGTGCAATGTTTTAACTGTTGGGGCTTAGAAAGCTGGAAAATAAAGCCAGTGTGCACATGCCAGAGTGGCAGGAAGATGGAATATGGCTTGGATCTCATCATGGGGAGGGTAAATATTAATAATGATACATTTTATGCATATTTAACGATAGAAATGTTAATTATAGTAAATTGTACCCTTAATCTCATAGAGAACTTACGTCTTAAGCAACGTGAGGACCTGGACTATGCCCTTCAGCTCAATTATCCAGAATCTACATGATTCATATTCCAACTTTTATCAATAAACACACACACAGCCGACTAATAATAGCACAGAGGTAACTGGAGGAAGTAATTGCATTTTTATGAAAAATAATTAATCAATGATCATTTGAAAATGCTAAATAATAGTTGTTTGACATTTTAAAAGAGAATTAATAAATCCACAATCTGATTCCATATATTTATAACTGTATGTGTTCTTCTCTATGGTAAGCTTTTGGTATATCCTATACTGATTGCAGTCTCCGGTCCGATGGCCTGCTTTGTGAAATAGAGACAGCCGAAAGTTACTTTTCGGCTGTCTCTATTTCGAATAGGGGGCATTTTAGAATTTTTTTTATGAATGGGTGAGTGTGCCAACACCGGGGAGGTGAGTAACCTCTCCGGGGCATTTTAGTATTAGGGGAGGTTAGGGTTAGGCGCTCAGGAAGGGAGGGTTAGGACCATAGAAGGGGAGGGTTAGGGTCAGGCTACGAGGAGGGGGGGTCTAAGGGTTAGACTATAGAGAAGGGAGTATTAAGGTCAAGCTAGGGAGAAGGGAGGGTTAGGGTCAGGCTGCAGGGAAGGGAGGGTTAGGGTAATGGAAGGGGAGGGTTAGGGTTAGAATTAGGGGAAGGGTTGGGGTTAGTTTAGCCACTCAAATTTCGGAGCACCGTGTTCGGTGCTCCGGGATCAATTGCTACACCTCTCTGAGGAATAAGCAATCGATATCCCATCCAGTTTGAAACTGGCTGGGAGAAAATGGCCCTATTGAAATAGGGCCGTTCTTTGCAGGGACCCACACCCCACTGCAACACATGAACTTTTATTTTACCAAAGTCCAGTTCTTGTGTGCCTGTGCTCACAGCAGCCTGTCTGCTAGCAGGTGTGGAAGCCAGCATCTGCTACTTATGTATACCCCTTTCTCCAAGATTCATTCACAGAAGCTCTACTGCCAGACCACGGTTGTGATTTATGCTTAGTTTAATTCCTGTCATAATGAACCAGACTGACTGTTCTCGGAGATGATCAAGCTACATAGACAAGCATTATAAATCTTTCCACAGTCAACAAAATATGCAGTTCTCTTTCTTGGGATGTTGCTACAAGGGACAAATGTATTACCTGGTCACAGCAGCAGCGGATATCACACATTCCACTTGTTAGGTTACAAGGACAAGATCCTAGTGGTTGATATACCTGATTAGGGATCACTGTTTTATTATCTGCAAAAAAAAGCATTTTCTTGTGAGCCTCAAGCAAAACGTGTGCTTTGTTCTGGAATATTTGCTGTACTTCTTCACAATAAAAATTATACATTTTAAAATTGCAAGTAATTGGAGATATTTGTGCACTTTGTTATCACGGTACTTGCTTGGTTTATGTGCACTCTGTTCAGGAATGTTTTCATGTTCTGATTTTAACTTAAAATTGTTTTCACGACAAATATTAAGGTGGTAGCCTCAACCAAATTACACTTTTTTTTATACTATCCTTTGGCTACATAAGATTCGAAACTGTATAGTATGACTCAGTTACACTGAACTGCATCTAGAATTTCAATAACTGGACGTTTTACAAGCGGTTCTTGCAGCTTAGAATTTTTGTTTTTACAACTAACTCTTCCCAAACAAAACTAGAGATGGGGCCTTGGCAAAGGAAATTCATTTCTTAAATGTAACCTGCAGAAAGGCCCCTAACACAACAGCCTTACCTGATACAGTTCCTACAAAAGTAGTATTGGCATAAATTTCTGCGTGGATGAGTAGAGTGGCAATGGGCACATTATTCTCACAAGCAGTGACTTGAAGCGTTTCCACAACACAGAGAAGCTCATTGCAGCAATTTGTTTCATTTCCTGAGCATAAGGTCAGATTCTTCTTAGAAGTCACCACGACTTTGGATACATTCTGATAAAAATAAGCAAGCATGTTAAGATAATATTCAGGATCATTTCCATATATGCTTCATTTTTATATCACAACTGCTTTTAGCGATGCACAAACTATTTTTATTTCCCCAAGAACAAAAGGAGAGTTTGGAGGGATATATCAAAGATATATCAGAGAAGATGAAATTAAAATGGTTATAAAAAAGCTCAAATTACATAAAACACCGGGCCCCCTGATGGGTTATCTGCCAGTTATTATAAACTCACAATATCACAGCAGCCTTGGTAGAATTATTTAATAAATTATTTAAGCAGGGTGGTGGAGATCCATCATTCAATGAAGCCATGACTATTCTTCTAGCTATACCTGGTAAGGGCCCTCAGTTAGTCCCTTCCTACAGAACCATTTCTTTGCTCAATACCGATCTTAAAATAGTAGCTAAAATTGTGGCTACAAGACTGCAGGAAATTCTCCCCTCCATTCTCACTCCCCATCAGCTAGGCTTTGTGTTGGCTGCCAGTCGGTCAGGGGGATCAGGACGGCATTGGCAGCAGTGATTCACTCCTTCCAAAATTCAAATTGTCACAATATTCTACTTAGTCTTCATAGTAATAAAGAGTTTGACACTTTATACTTTATACATTTTGTGATGTCTTTGTAGTCTGCTCCTCACATGTCCCTTCTGGTTAAAGGTACTCCCATTGTAATGAAAAGCCCCTGTCCCCATTATTATTTAACACGACTATTGGTCCTCTTTTGAGAATTCTGGAGCAATGGCAGGACTTCCGGGGCATTCAAATTGGGTCTAGAGTGGTAAAGGCCACCACTTTTGCGGATGATATATTATTATATGTGGTTAATCTTAAAGACTCTTTTCCTCAGATTCTTTACAAGCTTAATTTGTTTGGAGATATTTCTGGATTTAAAGTAAACTAGGAGAAATCTATAGCCGTATAGCTATCTCCACACGCATATTCCTTTGTGGGGACGTAATATCCCTATACAGTGTACCCCACTGTACCCAATCCCATTTCACATATTTGGGGGTGGTAATTCCCAAAATCCCTTCCCAATTATACACCCTGAATATTTCTAAAGCATTGGTGGAAATGGAGAAGAAGTTGCATGAGTGGAAGAATATCCCTTTATACTATACTGGGAGAGCGAACCTTATAAAAATGATTAAGTTTCCTAGCCTCATTTACCTAATTCAAGCACTTCCCATTTTAATCACAAAAAAAAGACACTGCTCATGTTATTCACTTATGTCAGCGATTTATTTGGAAAGGTAAGAAGGCCAGAATAAGTCTTCAAAAACAACCCAAAACTAACGGTGGGATTAATTTCCCAAACATTACAACATACAGTATGCGGCTCAACTTAGATACTTACGGGACTGGCTATCCCACCAAAATAACTATGCCAATGTTATTATTGAGGAGAGTTTTCTGGAGGTTGTTAGCTTAGGAGCCATTTTGCATAGGCATGACTAGGAGATCACCTTTACCATAAAAGAAAACCCGCTTTTATGGAACACTCTAGAAAGGTGTGGCATATTCTCAGACACCAACACAACCTCAACGCATACACTATTCACATACTATTCTTACAGCACCCTAATGATTAAATAAATTCTTTTAGCAGGGTGGTGGAGATCCATCATTCAATGAAGCCATGACTATTCTTCTAGCTATACCTGGTAAGGGCCCTCAGTTGGTCCCTTCCTACAGAACCATTTCTTTGTTCAATACCGATCTTAAAATAGTAGCTAAAATTGTGGCTACAAGACTGCAGGAAATTCTCCCCTCCATTCTCACTCCCCATCAGCTAGGCTTTGTGTCGGCTGCCAGTCGGTCAGGGTCAGGACGGCATTGGCAGCAGTGATTCACTCCTACCAAAACTCAAATTGTCACAATATTCTACTCAGTCTTCATAGTAATAAGGAGTTTGACACGGCTCTTCCACATTTATTCTAAATATTTGAACTCTGACATTTTGGGGCTAACTTTATACATTTGCTCCTCACATGTCCCTTCTGGTTAAAGGTACTCCCATTGTATGAATCGCCCCTGTCCCCATTATTATTTAACACGACTATTGGTCCTTTTTTGAGAATTCACATACTATTCTTACAGCACCCTAATTTCCTACACAACGCGGCATCCTATCCCTTTAATGTTTGGCTGCTGGTTGGTGTGGAGACTGTTGGTCAATTGGTGGAGGGGGGAAGAAAAGTATTAACTTTTACTGAGGCAGCTGACAAATATGAATGCTTAGGAGCCTTCCCCATGGTGTATTTGCAGGCAAGCAACTATGCATTAAAAGTCATACGTGAATTTGGGGACCCAGATTGGAATAATGCTTTTGATTGTTTGATGAAACATCAACCATCCAAAGAGCCTTATCTATACATTATACTAATTTAAGAAAGATAATGGATTATACTTCAGCCACGTCAGGACTAGCAAAGTGGCACACAATATTCCCAACGTTAACTGTTGACAAATTGCTTAAGACTCTAGTTTCCGCCTGCAAATTACTACCTGCTAGCACTTACATAGAAATGTTTCTGAATTTATTCCACCATACTTACCTATCACATTAAGGCGGTATCAAATGCAATTATCGCCATCAAATCTATGTTTAAGGTGCCACGCATCTGAAGCGTATATTTATCATTGCTTCTGGCAACGTCAGATTGTTAGGAAATTTTGACTGGAGGTTTCGAACGTACACTATGGGCAATCTGGTTAATTACATCCCATTTGACCCTCAATGGGCAGTATTGGGAATTGTGCCAGAATGTCAAAGAGTATCCTCAGGGGGCAGAAAATTATTAATGGCAATTAGTGCAGCAGCCCCGAAAGTCTATATTACATGTCTGGTTAAATACTGCAGCACCTCCTTTTCTCTTGTTTCAACGAAAATTATTTTATACTTTTAATGATATAATTTATAATAGATTGGTTAGAGGCTTCTCTAGAAAAAGAAATAATGGTGGGGAATTTTTGGGGAATCTGGGAGAATTACATAGACAGTCTCTCACATGCTACTAAGCATCAAGTATATGTCACCTTCCATCTTACCTCTTGGGGCCAGATTCTAGCTGACATTTTCTAGTTTGCAATAGTTAAATGAGATCTAGAATCTGATAGGTTGTTATGGGCAACATCTCCACTTTTCCAGACACACAGCTTAGTAAATCTGCCCCTTGGTATCTGACCAGGGAAATTGCTCAGGATCCTTCCATTTTTCTCCCAAACCTTATGGGATAGATAATTTGTGTATCTAGTACAACACCCCTCTGTGATGATTGAATTGGGTATTAATGGTGCAAAATTTTCTAACTCGTTAAAATGTAATATTGTTATGTCTTGTGCTAACTGATGTTATCTGGTCATTCTATGTGATATACCTGTTAAAACATACCTGTAACATATGGAATGAGTACCTGTTTGATTTGTATCTTTGTACAAAGTACAGTGTGCACTTAATAAAAAGAATTAAATAGTTATAATTCCACAATAATTTAGGTTTCATGTTAATAAAAACACTAAACAGATATTTCACAAACATATGGTTTTAGAGTCATTGGGCTCAAGGCAGAGGTGACCCTAGACCAGCTGACGAGACGTTTCTCTACTGCTGCCAAAGTACTGTGCACGTCTTAAATCATTTCTACATACAGTAAGAACAAATTGTTTACTAAAAATGTAATATATTGCTTGCAATTATTTTATGCTATTTGCATTCCGACACAGGCGCTTGCAGTAATAATAACCTCCCTTTAGCGTCAGAAATACAGTGTACTTACTACCCTACTCACGTATTTGGGCACGTAGTTGCCTTGTGCTTAGCTGTAGTATGCCCGTACGTAACGTGCTGTTAATGCTTGCAATACAATGGATTGCACGCAGCATATCCCATTTTTACAGACTCATAGGCGGAACGCAATCTGCTTTCATATTTGTGCTCACCTCTGGATTGGGTCCATTATGAGAATGTTTTACTGTGATATCATTTTTGATGGCTACTCCCCCCATTCTCTATATGTACATTACTGCACAGCTGTGGTATGTTCTTGAAACTACTCCAGATATGAGCATGCTTCAACCACCACATATACATAGCAGACTTCTATCTCAGTATCCATTAAAATGGAGAAAACATCCCCCAAAGATCTTACCAAGATTTGAGCATAACTGGGTTGGGAACGTGATATTATTATTTCTCTTCAATGGTGGGCTAAGATTTCTGGGCGGGCATTGAAATGATCCTTATGTACAAATCATATTGAAATGTATATTAAGCTTTTCAATTGCTTGTACCTCACCCTGCTAGATATCTTGCACGTTTTGTGGAGTTGTCCACAGATACAACCAACTTGGAAAGAGGTTTTTGACTTTGCTGCTGAAATATTAAAATGCTGCATGTCCCCAGACCTATCTGTTGCTCTTTACATCTCTTCCCAGACTCAACTCCGGTACATCAAAAATATGTGATGGGCCAGATAATACTAGAACTGGAAAGATCCCCGCCCCCTTTTCTTGTAAAAATACCTAATAAGCTTCAATTAAAATGAGATATGGAAACTAGAGGCGTTTCTTTCAGAACATCTGTTAAATTTCCTCTCGCTGGATTCCCTGGCTGGACTTTGTACATGAAGATTCCAGATCGCAGGCAGGTGTTTTCTCCTCTACTTTCAATTCCTGCTAATTGAAATTCCTGATTCGGAAGTTTAATCCCTGTTTACACTTCAGAGATTCATACGCTGTATTAAGAAGATATTTTCTATGTAAGCTTATGTTGGTATACCCATTACCCCTTTTTTTGTTTTTTTCTTTCTTTTTCTTTATGCTGTTCTTTGTCAGATGACGTGTGTTTTCTTACTTGTAGTTATGACCAATGGATTTATATTCCCTGCCTCTAATTCTAGTCTATATCCCTTGTACAAAAAATATCTTAAGAAAAATTAACATCTTTACAAAGTGGAGAAAATATAATGTAAGCAATGGCATTAACTTTCATACCCAGAGGCAAAAATTACAAAATAAATTTTTTACATTTTACTCACAGGTTGCGTCACAACATCCAAAGTTGAGGACCAATTCTCTGTGTTGCTACTTCCACTACAAGTTGGTAATATAGACGCTAAAATATAAAAAAGAGAACAGTGATCAGGCTTAAACTCTAATGATGCAAAAAGCAAACTGTGTGACATCCTCAGCTTAATAATGTTGAATAGTATTGGTGATACAAGCAAACACATGTGTTTTTACTCTCACACTATGGGGTATACTCTTTGAAGCTTATGAAAAGGAAAGGTGTAGATATTGATAATAGCAAAACCATAAGATTCTAGCTGTATTTAGATTCTAGGACAGTATACATTGTAGCTAGAATTGGATTGGCTGTAATAGAAGTATTATTTGTTGTGATGTAAAAGATAATTAATTTATAAATCATAAAAATAGCAAACATGGATAGTGTTACATGGAATAAACACATTGGATTTTTGAGATAGTATAGATTTCAAAGTGTCACATCTTTACATATAGTTACAAATAAAAAAAAACAAAAAACGAGCCGCACCAACCATTAAAAGCTATGAAATACCTAATGCCCAGAAAATAGGTGCTACCAATAGTTTCAAAAAAGAGCAAGCACACAAAAAAATATAAATTGGTCCTATAAACAGGTGCACGCTATTTGAATATGAGACAGAGCCATATACATATATTGTGCACCTGTCTAAAGTCTCTCTTATAGGACCCATATATATATATATATGTCCTATATTTTTTTGTGTGTTTACATATAGTTAATTTATATGTAAAGAAGGAGCTGTATGATTTTATGTATTTATAAACCACAATGGTAGTTATAAATTTCTAAGTAGATTATTATGTCTTTGTTATGTTACATAAGGTTATTTTGGAAAATAGTATTTATAAAAAAAATATACAAATTTTCTCATTTTTCAATATCAGAGTAATAAATAAAAGACAATTAAATTATTGTTATCAATTGTTATCTGTTAATCTGACTGAACAACACTTACTGGTGTTTGTAATAACAGCAAGAGATAAACTGACAGGAGTGGAGTTTGCAACAAGAAATGCAGTCACATTTGGTCCAGACAAGAAGATGGTGGCAGGATAGAAACCTAAGAACAGATAAAAACGTGTCACATCTCTAAGGTTTTGACATATTTAACAAGGAAAGAAAACCATATTTAACTTAAAAAAAAGTAAAGTTAATTAGAGAAGAGACCTACCTACATGAGCGATCCAGTAATAAAGCATACTACAGAGTGATACAAATGCAGCCTCACTTTGCAGAGGTCAGTGGGCACGTAGCCATATTTTATATACACTCACCCACAAGAGTCTGTGCCCTCATCAATGCAATCTTCACAACAACCATTCCTATGAGAGCAAGACTCAGAGCCCAGCGAGACGACATTGCTCCAGCCTCCCTCAGCTCTCGCTGACACTGCGCAGTCGCGTTGCTATGACGCCATGTAACCAGGCGGGGAATGCAAGTCATGTGAGGCGGCCAGGAGCACACGCATTGTGGTTGTTGTGTGTCTGCAGCCTAGACACAGCTGTCACTAGGGCGTAAAGAGCCCGATTACTACTAGTACTTGCTGCTCTGCGGGACACTTCTGTCTCACTGTACGAATTGATTTTAGTGTAATACATTTTGCATCAGCGTAAAATGCAAATTGAAAGTGACATAGGATCTGGCTGTACTGTGTTTTCCTCTGATGTAGAACTGTCCAATGTAATAAATGAATCAGAGTGTGATGATAAATAGAGTGATTCATATGACAAGTGCATATCTGTTTTTGTTTTTGTTTTTGCAATTTTCTATGCATTTAATAGGGTTTCCGGCTATTCCCACACATTTAATATAGTTTCCATATTTTAATATCTCTAGTGTAAATCTGGATGTTTTAGTGTGAATTCAGTGTCTATAAGGCAAAGTGTGTGTATATCCAGCTTTTGTAGGATTTTTTCATTGCATTTTATAGTTTCCAGCTTTTTGCATAAATATAAAATGAAGTCCGACTTTTTGTGTCTCTGGAGTGGATCTGGGTGTTTTTGTTTGTATTCAGTATATTTATGGCAAAGTGAGTGTGTATATCTATCTGGCTTTTGCGGGACTTTTTCAATGCATTTAATAAGGTTTCCTGCTTTTCCAATACATTTAATATGGTTTCCGGCTTTTCCCATACATTTAATATGGTTTCTGGCTTTTTCAATACATATATGTTTCCGGCTTTTACCATCTTCTGCTTCTAGTCTTTGATTACTATTTTTATTCTACCATTTTTAAACAATATTGTTTTAAGTGTACACACTGATAAATATATATAGCAAAAAATACTTTTGACAATTAACACAGGAGCTAAATAGTTGTTTTAACTATTAATTAACGCACAATGCACCAGGGATATAAAACCAGGAGGTAAGCACCATAGGACTCCAATGCCCTTTTTCATGTAAAAACAGGCATTAGTGCATGAAAACAAAGTTATTATTATTTACAAAGCATGGATCGCCATGGAAAACTGCAGTTTCCATGGTGATCCCTGTAAATGACCTCGCCGGCCCGTTCTTTCCAGAGGGCCGGCACTTCATCATCTTTACTAAGCCTCAGAGTGGAGTTTTACACTCCGCTCTGAGAGTTAAAGTAATACCACCTCAGACTGCCGTTAGTGCTTCTATTCCAGCGATTTCCCCATATAACCCCCTTTTTTCTCCCCCTAATAGCTATTAGGGGTAGGAAAAGGGATATATGTATGTATATATATATATATATATATATATATATATATATAGGGAGACCGCTGTAATATATGTAAATAGTACATTTTTTTATAAAATGAAAAACAATGAAAAAACCCCAACAGAATAGGTATAAAAACGTACCTCCCCAGGAAATGCATCTGCCCATGCTGGGGCTTAATTGTGTCTAAGTCCCAGAAGAGAGCCACTGCGCATGAGCAGATCTTCCATGGGATTTCAGACGAAGACATCCTGCTATGACTGCAAAAAACTTGTATGTCATTGCAGGACAGCCAGCTGAGGGTAAGTTTTAGTAAATGCTATGAATGAAGCTTGCAGCAAGGACATACGAACCTGGATGAGCTAATTGAACTTTTATGTAAAGAGCCCATAATTCCAACAAGCACTAGAACAGGCCTGGCCAACCTGTGGCTCTCCAGGTGTTGTGCAACTATGAGTCCCAGCATGCTTTGACCGCATTGGTATAGCTGATGCCTGACAAAGAATGCTGGGAATTGTAGTTTCAAAACACCTGTGAAGAGCCACAAGTTGGCCAGGCCTGCCATAATAGAAGAAAAAAAAATCAACATTAGATCAGGATTCCCATAGCGGGATCAGTGGCATAACAATAATTAAACTCTTTAGAACCTTAGTTGGTGGTTATGATGAAAAAAATGTGTAAATCATACAAATTTATACCCGACCCAACATGATAATAAGTTAAAATAAACCCCAAAATTAAATAATAGAATCTGAAAGTAACATCATATTTTAGCTAAGTGCTAATGTTTTAGCTAACATGCTTTTGTAGAAAGTAAAGTGTATAAAACAACACATAATGGAGCCACAATGCTTTGAGACATTACACCCTTTTATATTTCAGGTGTTATTTTCGCAATATGTAGTCCAGTGGTCGCCAGGCGCATGGATACGAAGAACTGAAATTTGTAGAGCTAGTCACTGCCCTCAGAACCAGGAAATAGTGCCGGCAGCGTGGGGTTGCCATGACGACCATAAACTGACAGTGAGAGAACGGCAGAGAACATGTCCCTGGACGATCCGCGTTTGGAATGGATCCGGGACCGTGTGTACTGCGGATTCGGTCTGACAGACCCGAGCTGCTTCGAGGAGCTCCTCACCCGGAACAATGGGGAACATGAGGACAAACTACTGCGATTCCTCAACGAGACCTCTGCCGAGGAGGGCGCCTCAGCGCTGTTCTTCTTCAAAAGCATCAGAGAGGAAGAGGTGGAGGTGGAGATCGCTGTCGGTGAGAAATCGGTCACTCTGTGATGATGATAAGGGGGCTGGCAGAGCTCCTCTCCGAACCACTCGCTCATCTAGTCCATGTTAACGAATTACTTCTACTCTATTCACTATTATCAGCATAACTCCTGAGTGCACTGTGTGTATAGTACATGGGTAGCCCAAATATTCTGAGCTTTGGTAAAAGGAATATATTATTATGTATATGTTATGAAGTGTATAGACATACTATTCTAGTTTATACATTTTTAGCTGGATTTGTGTAGTTTATGGTAACTTTATTTCGTTTCATTGAATTATCTGAAAGTAGGAACAGAACATCTGGGGACATGATAGAATTGTTTTATTATCTCGGAGCATTTTGGATTAGTACTATGCTCTGATGTTTGCCTTAGTTGAGATATATTATTTACATACACCCTGACCCAACTTGTGTGCAATGGTAAATCCACTCACAATTCCTTCTAATGTGCAGTATCTTCTAATGATTTTAATCACTTGTTTTCTGCACAGTGGATGCACCAAGGAGCAGTTATAGTTTATGAACAATGTGGATCCCTAAGATCTTTTATTAAAGACTCGTGCTGTTCCATTGTAATTAGGGGGCTGATTCAGAGTTGCACTTACACCTTTTTTGAGGTGGAAGTGTACAGCTCAGCTAAACCATTTTTCAAAGTAAGGGGAGTTAATTAATAAAAAAAAAATTGCAGGGAAAATACATTACTTTTACACATAGAACTAAAATGCTGCATAGTTTTATGTTTATTTTATAAAATAGAGTTGAGCTAAGAAACTTCACCTCCTAATTTTATTTCTGGGTTTACAATTTAAAGCTGCCACCCCTTGCAATTTAACATGGTATTGCTCAGGTCTACACTTGCACCTAAAAAAAGGTGGAAGTGCAACTCTGAATCAGCCCCCAGGAGGGAAAATCACAAGTTTGCTTTTCTTTTTTTGTTCTTAGAACCTGAAGAAACATTAAAGTTAAATAATCTTCCACAAGAGGAAGATACTAATGAACCACTATTAGGAAATGAAATAGAGGAGCAAAGCAAAAAATCTGAAGATGAAACTTCTCTAGATCCATCTAGTGACAGTAAGTATTATAAGAGTAAAAAACAGAAGTTAGGTATGTTTAGATTAAAGCACTGAAGCAGTGGACTGTTGTTGTTATAAGTCAAAAGTGATATGATATTTACTTTGGAGTCTTGCTTCCTGATTATTAAAGACAGATTTCAGTGACATTCTTCTTTTTTCTTTTTCATGTTCCTTTCTTCTCCTTATTTCTCCGACCTCCATCTCTTATTTTTTTCTTTTACCCCATTTCCTCTTTAAATGGTTGGCCACCCATCCTGTACTCCTTCTTCCTCTGCTTTACCCCACCCCTCTAATATACATAAAAAATGGGTTACCTAGACATTTTATTTATATATATTGGCTCTTTCTGATTTAACACTTGATGGGTGAATTACTTTGATTAAATCTTACACTGTAAACATTGATGTTTCTATACAAAACTAAAATTTGTACAGTGTTTCTTTTCAAAACTACTATTTATACAGTGTTGTCTGTATACCTTGTTGGTAATTGTAACCTTTCTAATAATAATAATTAATTAAAAAAGAGAAAATTATATGATTATTATTGTAATGATGGTAATATTTTTTGCCTGTGAATTTCAATTTGTATCTTCTTACATTTTATTTGCACTTCTCTTAAAGAATATAAGTACAGATACAAACACATATCAGTTATCTCTAATGGTAAAGATAACTACATTAACATTGACTACTTTTCCCATTGTTTAGGCAATGGCAATACAGCTGTCAGTGACATCAGAGCTCCAACTACAGAGGTAGATGGAAAAGCAGAGGCCACCACCATACCGGAGACAGAAATGTATCATGAAATAACTGACACCCCCATCACGCTCACTGTAAGCAACTTTTTATAGCTAGACTTCTGTTACATAATGACTTTTAATATTAAAAAAAGAATTTGAAAAAAGAGCGCTTGGTCTTGCCGTCCATATCACTTCAATATAGGTGCCTACTATTAAGACCGGATCCTTCATTATATTTAACCCTTTTATTGTATGTATTCATTATGTCTGTTTGACTTGGTTTTATTGTTTTATTTTAGAATCCTCCAAGTACTTTTTTTCATATTCTTTTTTGCTTTTAGAAGGGTTGGTCCCCCTTAAGGAGCTGCTGAAGTTTGTATACTACTTATCTGTACTATGTATATATCCAATATCTTTCTAAACCAAGAGCATGACGCAATTTGCACCATCAAGCCGCGTCCCAATGCCTATTTAAGCTCAGGTAAATATGATCCAGGGGGTGGGGCTTAATTGCGCGATTTGCATAAATCATGTCATTAAGCCCAACCCCCTGCATGCAGGATCTCCCGGAGGGAAGCTGGCAAAAGTCGGCAACCCTGACTAACTATGCATATTTTCCCTCCCTTCCTGCCTAATATTCATGCTTCTTCCCATCCACTTCTAACTTCCCCCGGAGGCTGCAATGACACGCCTCCTATTAACTATAACACTACCTGCTTAAGGGCTTTGTAGAGGGCATCGTCAGAATGACTACGCATGTGCTGTCAGCAAAAACAGAATAATACGCACCTAAAAAGCCTCACTTCTTAGATCTGAATCTGGCCCAAAATGATTGTGTGTTAGAAATGAAGCTAAGTATAATTATTGCTGTCAGTAATATTATAGAGAAACTAGATATGCATGTATCTAACAGTGCTCTGTGAAAATGACCAGAAATCATTAATATATCATCTTGTGCTAGCGACGAGTGTTGAAAATGTCCCCAATATTTACACAAATACGCTCCCTGCCATCCAAGACTGACATCTAATTAGGGTTAAATAATAGTGAATCATGATAATTAATGTAGTAAATAATGACAAATATCTATCATTCAATATACATTTTAATAGTAAACTATGTTAATGCTATAAATTAAGTTAGAAATAAGTATATATATATATATATTATGCAAAATTTTGTGACAGAAATACTCGTTCTCTGCAACAGCATTTTACAACGTACACTCTTATACAAATGAGTGTGGGTCCCCATTGCGAGTGGCTCTATTTCGATAGAGCAGTCGATCCCCAGAGCACCGAACGTAGGGGGTAAGAGGAAAAACTGTTTCCCTAATTCTAACCTTAAACCTCCCCTTCCATTACCCTAACCCTCCCTTCCCTGCAGCCTGGCCCTAACCTTCCCTTTCTGTGGCCCTAACCCTCCCTTCCTAAGAGCCTATCCCTAACCCCCACTCACCCATTCATAAAACAGAAATTCTAAAAAGGCTTCGTATTCGAAATGGAGACAGCTGAAAAGGAACTTTCGTCTGTCTCTATTTCTAAAAGCAGCACATTACAGCAGGGACTACAACCGATGCAAATAAATGCATGATATGCACAAAAACGATATTACAAGTGAAAATCCATTGTTAAGTGTTCACTTGCTTGGTAAGGTAACATATTTGTTGTTATTGTTTATTTATAATACACCACTAATTCACCATAATCATTCACTCCCTGTTCCAGTGGAGCTTGCCAGCTAGAATCGGATTGGTTGCTATGGACAATATCTCCACTTTTCCTTTCCCGTAGCTTAGTAAATCTGGCCCATAGAGTTATTAGCGTTAGACATATTTTAGGCTAAATTTGCTTTTGTTGATAAACTAATCATACATTTTATTAATCATATCCCTGCATCTTTAATATGTGCAGATGTACAAGGTGATAAACTGGTGCAATTGCACTTTATTTAAAGTGAATATTGGATGTAAATTGTGTAAATATGCATTATACCAACATCAGAACACCCTGTACAGCCCTTATATTACAGCATTTACTTAGATGTGCCTGGGAAGTGAAAAGTGTTTTTTTTTTTTGTTTTAAAGCGCCCAATTAATACCCAAGTAATCATTTTGCTTTTTTGCATGCCTCTAGTTTCTAAGCATAAGCACTACTACAACCTTTAGTTTTTTTACAAAAACACTATGGACCTGCTCCAGAATTGTGATCTTTGCACACAGCACTATTAGTGATCTGATAGCTGTAGTATTTGTGTGAGCGATTGGAAGACCTCTCCCATCTCTGCCCGATGGACCCTACTCTAAAACTCTGATTAGTCCTCACTCAAAATAGGGATGGACCAGAAGGCTGGCTCTAGCAATCGGTATTATTTAAATAATAAACCCCTCTCATCTGTTCTAAAACATATAATCATAATGCAACATCGGAGCATGTGCAGAATGAAAAGCGACCATTTCCTGATATAATATCCCAAGCACAGCCTATACACTGCCTGTAAATGTGTCAGCAGGACACTTGACGCTCCACTTTAGTGCTACATATTTTTCCTGGTTGATGAGGTGAGGATAAGTACTTATGTTTATAGATGTATGAAGGTCTACACTAAGCAGATGATTCAATTATTTGCAAAGTGCATAGTGCGGCATTGCAACACTGCAGGGTTCTTTTTTATTTGTACCACATGTTGTGTGATGGTAATGGATGGAACTGAGTCATTGAATTGTCTTTTATGTACGGCATTGATTGACTGTACTAGCCCCATTGCCTGTTCTGTATATTTCATGTTTAGAATGTAATATGATAAAAATGTAATGATGATAACATAAGTCTGTGGGGGAAGCATGTACTTAGATGTGCCTGAGGAAGTGAAAAGTGTTTTTATTTTTTATTTTAAAATACACAAACGAGCATTCAACATGTGTAGAGATGGCAAGCATTTCCAATGCCTAGCAGATTGCTGATGAGAGTAACTTAACCATTTCATTTCATTTCAGAAAACAATCAAACAGAAAGTTTACTGCACTGTTCTATATGTTTCATTCAATTGCATTCCTGAAGAGTTTGCGGATTTCAACGCCTTATTTTTCCTGCGCAATACCCAAGGTAAAGCATCTGTGCTTCCAAATGTATGTTAGTAGGGAAGACCACATGTATGTCAAGGGTAATTATATATCAAATATATTTTGTATATATATATACACTCATAAATAGCAATGGGAACAGATCCAGACTTAATTTCAGTTTTCTCCGCAATGGAGGCTTACATGTGGAATTTGGTATCCTTAATACTGCACATCGGAGCGCAGGGCACTCTTCCTGCTCTCCTATGTGCAGAGGAAATTTTACTCCTCTGCACCATGTTGGCGGAATACTGGATACAATACGTAGGGGCTTAGACAACCCTCACTGTAAGAATTATATGTCAAATCCCACCCACCATGTGTATCTCATATGCATGCTGTGTGGGTCCACCTTGTGTGCAGCTGCCCGCAAGCACAGTACAAGCAGAATTGGGACTTCTGTACGCGATATACGGCAGTCCTTAGCGTACTGATGTCTGGATTCGGCCCAATGGGCTTAGGGCATTTTGTTGATTAGTCTGTAAACTGATTTTGCAACCACTATTTTGCGTAAATATTTATATAGAAAATAAGAAAATAGTTTTATTGTAAGAATAGGAACAATGCTTTAGGATATCAATGTTCCTTTGTCAGCCTAATGTCTTGAAATGTTATTCTGCTTTTGTTACTTGATTTTTATGTGCTTTTGCTTGTTTTTAGAAACTATTCTAGAGCCCAATGATATGAATGAAGCTCGTGATGTTATGCCAATGTTCTTGGAGTATGGGTTCTTGAACGGACATCCATTGCTGATGCTCAAACAAGTTTTTTCACAGGTAATATGAAAAGATCAAATACAGAAAATACCAATATATACCAATATACAGCCATATGCCATGCAGGGCTGGATATCATTGTTAATTGTTGGACTGGAATTCTTGAAAGATTTGAACATGTTACTATTCCACTGTCATTTCTTGCTTGGCTTCATTATTGCTAGGCGCCGTCCCTCCTTCATTCAGTGCAGACACCATGCTGGCTAGCACATGCCTTGCTCATGCTCCCTGTCCCCCTCTTTAAATTTGATGCATGTACATGTAACAACCTCTTCAACAAATTCCTCTGGAAAGATAATGGGGTCTATTTACTTAACTTTTTTAAATGAATGAAGCTGTTCCAGGCTGGCACCGGCTCGCAGTGAGCCTGGCAGCTTCATTCATTTAGATTTACTAATACTCACCCCTCCAGCGAGGTCCCGCGATGATCTCTGGGTATGAGGTATGAATGAAGTCCTGCGCCTGCTCGTAGACTCCCATGCGGCACTTTGAAAATTTCAAGTCCTGGCATGAAAAACAGTCTCTTCATATCGGGACTCTGAAATCTTCAGAGTCGGACGCGTCTCCCGGACAGGTAAGTTTTTCTTTATTTTTTTTTTTATTAAAATTAATATTTTAAATGTAGTTATTTTTTTATTTTATTTTTAATTTCCACACTTTATCCCGAGAGGAAAAGGGGGGAATATGGGGCCTGAGCTGGCGTTACTCTGAAAATAACGGCTCGGCGTAGAGCCCCGATATTTACATGGATCGCCATGGAAACTACTGTTTTCCATGGAGATCCATGGTTTTTAAATATTATCACCTTCATTTTCTTGTGATAATGCCCATTTTCATATGAAAATAGCATTATTGCATGAAAATGAAGTTTGTAAATAGACTCCAATGAGAGCAGAATAGCCACCAAATAGGAGGCATTAGATTCCCTGACATGGTGGCTTTTAATCTGTTGGATGCTGGCAATGGGCCGGATCCACAACAACGTACATAGGCGGAAATACGTCCGTCAGAGGCTGAGGTCAGCTACAACACATGCGTAGTAACTATTTTACGTAGTCTACGTATCGTTTGGTTACGTAGATTGCGTATATGCGGTCTTTCAGAGTGCTCAGCACTCATGGACTAAGCCAACAGCCTCTGACAGCAGCATGTGCAGAGTGGTTGCCAGACGACTGCACTATCAAAATGCCATATCCAGAGTCCGTCCACTTTCCAGACTTGGTCGGTCAATTTACACCCCTCCCCCATACTCCATACTATTACTCACACTGCCCTCTCTGTTCCTTCCTTTTTTTTCTCTAATCTTCCTTTTTCCGTCTCTTTCCTGTCTTCTCCGCTCCTCTTCTTTCTTCCTGTCTTCCTGTCCTCTCTTCTTAATGTTGATCTTGACAACCATGACCTCATCACGCCCAGAGCACCGTTGCCAAGGAACCAGGGCACTGTGTAAAGCATACAGTGCCCTGGTTCGGCTGTCCGTAGTGAGGCCATGGATCAGGTGGGAACTTAAATTCCCGTTCTGGCTGAGGACTGCAGAGAGGCGGCCCTAAAACTGCTGATGGCGGGGTGGCCCAGGGGGCACATGCCACTTTGCCCCCGACCCAGCCCGCCTCTGCATATAAATGTCAGCATGTAACTTAGAAGTCACCTTTTTTTACAAAGTATATCCGCCCTTTTCTCAGTATTGTACCCTGTATTGTGTAGCTTTGCAAGATGACTTCTGTGAAATGTCTAGCTGTATTTTTGTATTATTATATATATATATATA
>WWET01000213.1:391479-453095 GCA_011038615.1 Limnodynastes dumerilii | reverse complement strand
AATTTGATTTGTTAACTGTATTTTTAATATGTGGTTTCTTATTTTGCATTGTAGGTTGATATAGTGAACAATATTTTTGTTGAAAAATAATCCTCCCGTATATATATATATATATATATATATATATACAAAAATGTTTACATATAATTTGTTAACTGTATTTTTAATATGTGGTTTCTTATTTTGCATTGTAGGTTGATATAGTGAACAATATTTTTGTTGAAAACCTGAATAATCCTCCACTGTACAAGAATCACCCTCCCATGGCTGGGGCAATATATTGGGAAAGGTCCCTCTTCTACCGAATCAAGCATACGATCATTCGATTCCTGGAAATGGAAGAGATGTTGTCCTGTGAACATGGGAAAATGGTATGGTTTTTACTTGCACCTGCCCTTAAATAATAGCCTTAATGCTGATGATGTTCCTTATATCAACCTTCTCCCCAATCATTGCATTCATGTCAACTGGAGACATCAGACAAATGTTATTTTTGTTTGTAATATTTCTCAGGCAAGGACTAAATACCTGGATGTGGCCAGGAGGATGAAGGCATATGAGGACAAGAAATATGAGACCTGGAAAGAGAGCACAGATCAGATCCTGCCCTCGCTGCTAAAAAGAAGTTTACTTGTTAACACTAAAATACCAAGTGTGGTTAACCCAGCAAATATAAATTTTGGTGAACCGGTAAATACATTTTTATGATTCTATTTTATCTTTTAAACTAACTCTAATATTGAACTTTTTAAATCTGCTGTCCTTCCTTTTTTTTATTTTAAACATCCCCTGTATGGTTTCGGGATGGAAGTCTATGCACGATGGTGTATACGGCAATGGGGTTTTTGGATGATCACCCTTTTCTGAAACTTCAGGTGCTTTTATATCATGAGCAAGCAACTGCCACAAAGACTCAAGGCTTTGCATCAGCTTCGTTAAGAAATGTGTCCTGTTAGAATTTAGTTAAAAATTTTGGCCTGATGGCTCGGAGTGGCACGTGGCTTTGTAAAAAAACAAACATTTTCTTGTGATACCTATTGTACTGTTTTATTTCTGTCATGCTTAATGACATTGAAGATGATAGCACCTAATACTTATTGCTATTTGCGTTAATGTACCGTGCTTCAATTTCTTGTTCACTTTTGTTTTGTTTAGTTTGTTTTATTCCTGTTTGTTTTATATTGTTTACTTAATCGACATATAACTGGACTGCAGATATGTGCTATATAATCTGCTGCCATGTTTGTGGAATGTCCATGTCAAAGAAACTTAATAAAAATGATCTGATTCAAAAAAATAAAATAAAAATGTTTTGGGGCATGATGGTAACTCTTATTTTTTTTTATGTGCCAGCATCTTGAAGAATAGTAATAATCACACAGATTTAGCCATCCTAAATGTATATTTTTATAGTCAAGTACTAATTGTAATTTTTTGGATTAGAAAAAACCTCAAACCTTATAGCTACCAGTCTCTTACTATTTTCCATTGCTGTCTGCTGTTGTCAGTCTAGAGCAGTGATGGCTAACCTGTGACACATCAGGTGTTGTGAAACTACGAGTCCCAGCATGCCTTGACTGCAAAATCATAACGGATACCTGACAAAGCATCATGGGAAGTGTAGTTTCACAACACCTGGAGTGTCACAGGTTAGCCATCACTGGTCTAGAGTGTGACAAGACCTAGAACTTATCTGTGGGTGGTCCTGCTACTCCCTATAATTAGATGTCAGACTGCAAGCATGTTCCTTCCAAGTTTATGTTGTTTTTGTTAATCAATACCATGCTTTTTGCAGGATGTAGATCAACTAAAGAGTGACACAGATTATAAAAATATCCACTACGCTGTGAACTTTGCCCCGGAACTGCAAGAAATTATAATGGAAACGAAACATATGGAGCAGCTGGGCTTTTCTGTTGGTGAACTGCAAAGAAATGTAGCACTACAAGATGACAAGTTTTTAAGGTTGTCTAGTTTGACAGTAGTGCAGTCCCTTACTTTATGTGTGCATTAATGGTTTGGAAGACGTCCTTTAAATATGGTGATATCATTGCAATTTATTGTTCTCAAAGTATTTTCATGATGAATTCTTGTATGAATGTGTTGCTATAGTCTACAAACATATTAATTACCATATTATAGATGTATACACGACCAGATCATCCATGACTAAAACACTTTGAGGAAAATAACTTACAGAGGTAGGAATTAAAAGGTGGTTCTCATCTATCTATTCATAGTTTGTTTAATGCATGTCTTTTTTGGGGTGAGAGAAGACATGGCATCTCTTCCACATGCATTAAAGTCTGGATTGGTGTGCAGGGCAAGGGCACACCTATAGTTTATATTGTAAGTCACATCCACTTGCCATCTTAAACCTGCCCTTCTCACTGAAGCTGTAAGAAGTGTCATCCCTCATAAGTCTGTATAGGTCACAGGCCTGGAAGCCTGTGTATGCGCAGAACACAAAATAGCACATGATCAGAATGCTTGGAATGTAAGTGAATAAAGGAACTTAGGATCCGGCCCTATGTATTTATTTTTCACTTCAGCAACAGTATCATCATGCAAATATATTGTAGGTACATTAAATTATATTTTGTAGGTACATTGATGGTATGAAACAAAATCTGTCTTCCTATGAAAAACTGATGGCGTCGCTGAATGAGGCTGAAACACAATTACTTGATAACCATATTCGAGAACTTTTGAAAGTCTTTAGATCTGGATACAGAAGACTGAATTGGAACTCATTAGGTAACAAATACTTTATAAAGACTATTGTTTTCTTCCATCATATATATTATATTGTCCATGCCCTTAATAATTCAAACCTAGTAAGTCTGATCCGTTAGTGGCAGCAACAGCAAAAAACTAGCATCTAGTCGATGTTTCACCCCTCCCCTTCAGATTGCATCGGGGTTTGTTCATGTGTAGATTTGCACTCCTTTGTAGTTGATCCTAAATGTCAGGTGCAGTATGTTACATCTTTGTAATTAAATTCAGTACAGTCTGTTTTACTTTTCTATGTATCTTCTCCCTTTTCTTTTCAGAAAATGTTGAAATCGTTCATGTAAGTTAGGAATTGCCTCTGTTACATGACATTCCATAACTAATTTACACAGCATTAAATAGATAATTCTCAAGCTCTAAAGTTATTTACATACATTAAACATTTTGGGATAATTTCCTTTATCTATTTAAGAGGGAGTAATTGTGTACAACCAATGGAGAATAGTAAAAACTGTGAGTCTGATTCACATGTGACCTTAGACCCATGCTCACTCTGAGAGGCAGCAGAACTTATTTTTTGGAGAGCGAAAACTTTAAAATGTGTTTCTCCATCATTTTATTGACTTTTGTTTATCTGAAATATGAAATATCAATTCTGTACTGCTGTACATTCTGTACATTAAGAGCCACAATAGAAAGCTGCTTTCATTTTCCTGTCTGAGCTCCTCCAATCTGCAGCCTTTTTCCAGTTTTGTTCTTCCTCATTCAGCACAGGCTGTAGTTGTATAGATGGCCTTTGTTAATTGCTTACAGAATGACAGCGCTATTATTTCCATCAAACATAATATTTTTGTTTACATTATTTTTAAAGGCATTGCAGAATACGTCAACCGCTGCAGCCAGGCACTCTCCAAGTTTGAATCTTTGGTCACTAAAATCCAGAAGAATGCAAATGACATTGACTGCAAGCTGTCTGCTATCGAATCAGCAAACCTCTTTAAATTTAATGCTAGAAAGTCAACAGATCTCCCAGGTGAAAAAATAAACGTGTTTTTTTTTATACTATTTTTCTTTCGCCTACTGTAAAGCTTGCCATACACTAGAGCGATTTTTAACCCGATCTTGCAATTATTGTGTTATCAGATGAATTACTGTTCAAGTGTATGGTAATGATTTTTTCTGTCATCCAATAATCGTCCAAGAACCCCTTTTGAACTTTTATTGATCTTTTAAGATGCAGCAGGGACTTATTGTGTCCCAAATCAAGATAATAGTTTTACCATTATTTGTTATTTTTATTATGTGTATTTCTAATAAATGTCGCCCTAATCTTCAGCTAATGTAGCTGTGTAGAAACATAGTTTTGCTCCTGTTAACTGTGTCCCTAATTCTTCTTTAGGTGTGAATGAATTTTTTGAATATATAGAAAATGAACGGAACAAAGATGTTGAAATTATGGTCAGAAAGTATACTGCAATTGAGTCTATCCTAACAAAAATAGAAGGGCTTGTGGTGAATACAAACACTGGTAAAAATCCCCAAATGGCTCAATATTATGCTTACTGGGAGAGCAGAGTTTACAATACACTGACAAAGATGGTTTTAAGGTAAGTGATCAAAGGATTATCTGTCTGTCAAAAAGAATGTCATGATAGGCGTGATCAGCGATCACATCTGTGATACACATCTTTGTTTGGTATAGAAAAGGACAGACATGTTATAGATCCATGTCATTAGTTTGGCTTAGGTAATGGTGGACATGGATATACATTATTCTTTCCAGTAAACTAACATTTTTATTTTGATATGAACAGGAATTTCCAGGCTTTCAATGCTGCTATTCTTGGAGATATTCCACTCTTTCAAGTTGAAACAATTCTTTCTGCACCAGAAATAATACTTCATCCAAATTTCAATGAAATTTTCAAGTTAATTATTCAGTGCTACAAAGGATGTCTTGAGACTACAAAGGTAATGATATGACATGAGAGCAACAACAGGGAATGTACATTTGGTAACCATCCATTCTAAGGGATCCATTTACTAAGCTTGATTTTGTCAAAATCGACCAGGATCGCGGGACATGGGCAGCGATTATGCAATTGCCGCATTCACTAAAGGCAAAGTCCCGGGACTTTTGCATTTGAAAAAATCACCATGGAAAACATTCACTTTAGCTGTAAAAAATGTTTACATGTGTTTTGACACATAAAAATGTCTAGCGCAGCATGCTTATAACCCTTAGCATGCATGCGCTGATAGTACTAGAAGGCACAGCATGGCCATGTGTTTCAGGTCATGCTGTGCCTTTCTAGAACTATAAGCGTCAGCATGGTAAGGGTTAATGACGTGCTGTGTTATGACCAATATCTGTAAAAAAAAAATAAGTTTACTAAAATAAAAAAAACCTTATGTACAGGCAAAAACGAAACATTACACAACCTACTGTATACTTTAATATGCTAGCCCCCTTTGATCCGATGTAAATGCATGTGCCCACCCTTGAAATGGTCCTAAGTGAAACCACCTTGATTTGTCAATAAAATGTATATTTCCCATAGCTGTTTTATGTTAAACTTTTGCCGTGAAGTCCCTTATGTACGGTCACTTTAAATGTGTGTTCCATTTTTATATGAATAAAGTGCAGTAAAATCTCACATTTTAATTGTCATCTATCTTGGGTGACTTTCTTGAAGAACTGGACCTGTTGATTTAAGTTTTCATCTTCTTCTCCGGCTGGAAGCTGCGCCCTGGTCCTGCGTCTTCGGGGTTCCGATGCTAATGAGCTTTCGGTCACTAGAGGTCCACCTTATATAGTCTCTATGATGTTATAGTTTTTACTGCACTTCATTCTTATTTAAAAAGGGACCACATATTTAAAGTGACCATACTTAAGGGACTTCACGGCTTTATACAATATATAATTTTACACAAAGTGGACATGATAGGACATGATAGGCAGCAATTTATTTATGGAAAGTTGCCATGATTTTATACACAAAATCGGGGTGATTTAACCATGCAAAAATCGCTGCCTATCGACAGTGTTTATAGCCAAAAGCGCATAGTAAATGCTGCGATTTTGAAAAAAAAATCACAGCAAAATCGCGTTGATGGCTGCCGATTTATAATCGCTGCAAAAAAACAACCTTGGAAAATGAGGCCCTTATTGTTGGAATGGAAAAGTACAACACAGAATAGGCCAGATTTAGTAAGATGCAGAAAAGGAAAAGTGGAGATGTTGTCCATAGCAACCAATCAGATTCTAGCTCTCATTTTCTTATTACATACTAGAGAATGTGATCTAGAATCTGATTGATTGCTATGGGCAACATCTCCACTTTCTCTTCCCGCAGTTTTAGTAAATATAGCCTCATCTTCCTTTCAGAATGTAGAATGTTTAGATCCATATGCATGGTTGGGATTAAGAATTCCGATGAATTTGGCACATTGTTGTCTAAACAACTGGAAACACAATTTCCAGCGATTATTAAAAGGCCTAGAGTTTTGTTTGGAAATATTTCCAAATTTAAGTGTTACACATTTGCTTAAAGCTCTCAGGTTTTCTTGGTTGGCAATTAAAGCAAGTACTTACCATGAAATACAGGCCTGGCCAACCTGTAGCTATCCAGATGTTGTTAGACTTTACAAGGTGGTATTTCTCTTCTAGCAAGAATTTCTGTAAATGATCATTTTCAAAATGTAACCGACCTGCTGCATCATTTTATCATTGTTTATGGGAATGTCCCAGAATCAAAGTCTTTCGTAGGCAGCTCTTAGCTGTTGGCAATGTCTTTATTGGCAGCGCTCAGCATCAGCATTCATACATGAGCGCTGTTTTAATCTGCCAGACTCTGATAACTTGCTTAGAGTTCCATGAGTGCAGATGGGCAGCTACTACTGCCCTTCCCCTCTCCTGCAGGCCCATAGCAGCCGCACCCCCTGCACTAAGAACAGGTTCCCAAAGGCTTCCCAAAGTGAAACCAAAAAGAGAATGCATTGAACTGTATAACATACTTAATGGACAAAAAAATTAAACCTACACTTTTATAGATATTCAAGGTCAAAGGTTACATCATGTGATCTTGACTTGTAGAAGTCAATATTTAAATATCATTTCTTTTTATGAAAACTAGCTTCAAAATAAGACCAACATAAAAATTCTACCACAATCGGAAGCAAAGTTATGATTCGTTTTAGTTGACCATGCAAGCATAAATTTTACACTTTTTTTTTATTTATTTTTTTACAATTTTACGCTTGAACACTGTATTACTGCTAAAATGTTACATATGAAAGTAACTTTGTCGTCTACCATCCTACCAAATTTGACAAAAATCTGAGATGGAAAGTTGAAAAGTTACTTTCTTTGTAATGCTTTGTAACGGTTGATATGTATTTTGTGATGAATGACAATCCTGTGATGAGTATGTTCTGATTTCAGAGTTTTGTACGTTGGATGCATGGAACCTGCATTCTCTGCCCTGCTCAAAAAGCAGATGAGGGTGAACCGTTTGTCTACAATTTCTATAATGAAATTTATCAGATCCCTCAAATCACCGAACAAGCTGTTATTATCAATCAAAATATGCACAAGATTCTCACTTCTCTGATGAAGTACTTGAATAGATGGAAGAGGTATCGGCCTCT
This sequence comes from Limnodynastes dumerilii, assembly GCA_011038615.1. Taxonomy (NCBI): domain Eukaryota; kingdom Metazoa; phylum Chordata; class Amphibia; order Anura; family Limnodynastidae; genus Limnodynastes; species Limnodynastes dumerilii. The sequence goes on along the minus strand of WWET01000213.1, from coordinate 445,712 downwards.
TTGGAAACTGGATAAAGCCATTGTGCTGGAAAAGTTTGCTGCTAGAAGGCCATCCTGTGTCACATATGATGAGAAGTTGCAGTTTTATAGTAGGCTAGCTCAAGAGGTTGCGCAACAGCCTTTAATTAAGGATATGCACTGTATAAGGCTGTATCTTGGGCCTCTAGCATACACAGTGCAGGAGAATGCAAGGGCATGGGTGAACTCACTTGGACACCTCCTAAATGATTCAGCAAGGCAAGAGCTCTACAGTCTTAGGGATGAACTGGAGGTATGTACAAAAATTTGATTATTATTATTTTTATTATTATTTGTAATATATTAAGCAGTGTATTTATGTGTATGAACTGAACAGCACTGGGTTAAATTTAGACCTCTGAATTTTGGCCAACTACTGTGCAATTCAGCCATTTTAGGGATGCTTTTACTATCCAGTCGGAAGGGATTACACCAGTCAAGGTTTATGAGGAATGATATTTAACACAGAGGGGCTGGGTTCAGTACACTAGAAGCTGTTTCTTCTTAGTCATTTTTCAGTGCAGGCTTTCCCATTTAATGTTTACCAAACCAGGTATGGAAAAACTCACGGCAGGCTCTGGCTGATAGCAGGGCTGACCCAAGATAATTTAGTAAAAATCCTTTTTAAAATCCTCATCAACCTTGTGTTTATACACGCACAAAAACATTTACACCAAGAAGCTCATTTAAAATTCCCCTTATTTCTATACGTAGACCCCACTCCATGCCCCTTATTTCTTTCTGCAGCCCCCACTGCATGCCCCTTATTTCTCTTTCTCTAATCCCTACTCCATGGTCCTGCACCTCTCCAGCAATATTTCTATTTCTCTGTAACTTTTACACTTACCCTCTTTTTCTCTTCATTTCCTGTAACTGTGGCAGGGTCATACTGCAGACTGTGATGGCATTCTCCTCCATGCCTCTTCTCGAAATCGTGTTGGGGGGTGGGGCTTGTACACAGGGAACTGGGCTTGCATTCAGAGACCAGGCCAGTGCTGATTGATTCAGCACTGAATGGACAGGGAGGGGACGGGGGATCAGCACTGGGCTGTTACATGCTCTCTGACACTGCTGCTCCTCACAGTTGCAGACAGCCTCTGCAGTCCGGTAGGGAAGAATCTGATGCTTACTGTATCGCACCAGCCCTGAGTGGGCTCCAGCGTAGCAGATCTGCAGTAGCAGGGCCTGATAAAGTAGAGATAATGTACACTCACGAATGTCAGGAAAGTGTGGCCCAGCTCTCATGGATCTATCTGAAACTTTTGCTTAGGGTATGGTTTATATACACACTGTCTGTTTAAATCAAATCATTGTAGGAAATATGTTTTTGCTAGTTAGAAGTTCTATTTGTGTAATTTGTAACTAACCTTTGAATGTTTCCTGTATTGTAGAAGCTGGCTATAAATCTAATGCAAGTTCCAGACACACTTGAAGATCTCAAATTTGTTCTTGCCACCATTGCAGATATTAGAGACATGTCTCTAATGGTTGAAATGCGAATTCAAGATATACAAGAGAGGTACCGAACCTTGACCATGTATAATATTGAGGTGAGTGAAGGCAACAGGAATATAGCTGGAAGACAGGTTCATTCTAGTTGTAACATAGGAAGGGCAATGACTTTATATTTCTATTTAAAGGACCCTGTGTACGTACGCATATATTTTAAGGATTAGTTTTGGTGTTGTATGTGTTTCTGTTAGAAAACGGCTTGTTTAGACAATATTTTTTTTTTTAGGTAAATGCTCTAAGTAGCCATTAGTAGCAGTGTCCTCCAAATGGAATAGGAGAAGTGGATTTAACTTAAGCATGCAAATTCTCATATACTTTTTGGGTTTCTTAATTGAAAAAGGGTCTTACATAATTACATAGCTTATGTGATCTTGCACTCTATGGGCCGTATTCAGAGATCTGTTTCTAACGAAAGTTCAGTGCGTATTTTTAGGATCAGATTGATTTGGATCAACTGCGCATGCGTAGTAATAGTGATACGCCGTCTACGTTGAGGATAATGTCGGAAATGCCTAAGGGACGGACTTGTGAATCGGGCGGAGAAAACTCCCTAAGTGCTGCGGAAATATACGCAACTAAGGAGTAGCATAGAAATGGGCGGTGGGGGGGGATTTAAATGATGGAAAGTGGGGGCGCTTACAGATTTAGGGCCGTAAATATCCTCAACTAAGACATAAGGTCGGAAGTGAGTGCGGTTTGTTAGGGCAAGTCAATGCAGGTCTAACTTTCCATCCGCCCGGAGAAAGCAAGGGGAGTGACAGGATTTTTTGGTGGGTGTAACCTGCTCCGTCCGTGCGTATATTTGGGGCCGATCGCACGACGGAAGTCTGAATATGGCCCTATAACTTCAATGCAAATAGTACTTGTAATAGTAAATAGTAGTATAATTTACAGAATGGCAATTTCATTTATTTCTAGTTTGCGGAGGAAGAGAAATTTTTGGCAGAGAGAATAATACACATCTGGGAAGACCTATTTCAGGAATCAAAGAAGGTGGATCACAGTCTTGGAAAAGTCAAGAAGACATTCACCCAGGTAATTATAGAGAGGCATATGCTGAATATGATGCAACATTTAAAATGGTAATATTAGGGTGTGACGTACTGAACCTACAGTGCGGAGTCTAACTTCCAGGTAGAATTTGCCAGAGCCCCAGATGGTGGGGATGTACTTGGCTGCTCCACAGTAGCAGGCCACCAGAGGACAAGAATGGAATAGGTTGATACCCCTGTTACTAGAGAGGGAGAAAAGCAGAGAAGAGAAGAGTACTGAGACAGACTATGATTACACACAGTAAAGGAATAGAACAATAGCACAAAGCAAATAGATGACTACACTATGTGCAGAAAGGGGTAACAGGCCACGCAGAGAAATTACAGAGAAGAGGTGACAAGTGCAGGTGGGGTGCATTAACAACAAATATGGCCTTCTGTACTGTGTGCAGCTGGGGTGCACTAATAATAAATATGGCCTTCGGCACTGTGTGCAGCTGGGGTGCATTAATAACAAATATGGCCTTCTGCACTGTGTGCCGCTGGGGTGCATTAATAACAAATATGGCCTTATGCACTGTGTGCAGGTGGGGTGCACTAATAACAAAAGTGGGCTTTTGCGCTGTGTGCAGATGGAGTGCACTGCTAACAAATAAAGATAAAATGAGAGACAGACAACATAAGGAAAGATGACTCAAACACCTAAGGAGATAAACTCCCAAAGATTCTCACAGAGAGAGTGAGGTAGCAAGTATCCAGACTAGGAGAACACTATAACCCGCACTGAGAGAGTGTTGATGTCAGGGGAAATAGAGGAACTCAGCCAACCAGGAACACACTTTGGATGCGCCCCTCCTAGTGGACTACAGCCCCCAGAGTGCCAAGTGCCAGTGTTGGGACCAGGAAAGGAACGCAAGGAGGAACGGAGTCGGTGGAAGTGCCTTGCGTCCGCCTAACAGTTGTTTATCAAGAATATATTTTGTCATAAAGTATTGGCAAGGTACATACACATGCATAATATAAAAAGCATACTTTTTGGTTCATAGATCACAAAAGATCAGATTGAGAGTTATAAGAAGGAGTTGGCACAGTTTGCAGATTTGTTCCGCTCAGAAGGACCTGGTGCTGTTGCAGATGACCTTGATAAAGGTACAAAGGAACAATTATTTGAAGTGACTAGAAACAGGGTGGGAACATGTTTTTAAGAGGTCCTATATGTTTCAGGGGCCAGTCTATGGTAGTATAGTGGTCACTGGTTAAATGAATATACATATAGTATATGCTATGAATATGGACACGGTTATGTGGATTATAAGGAAGAGGGATACCAATGTTGTTATATTCAGGCTGATGCCAAGCAATCTGAAAGGAAAATGGGCTAATATATTTACTATGTAATATAACTTGGCTGTCCTTTGTATTTTATTGAGGCATTTATTAAATTGTGCTATCTGTGCTCCCAGGTTTGCAGATCCTTGTTTCCTATGAAAAAGAGCTGGGAAGTTATGAAAAGAACCGTCAGGAATTAGCCAACGCCGAAAAACTTTTTGATCTTCCTATAACCATGTATTCTGACCTCTTACTACTGCAAAAAGAAATGAAGGGCTTGCGCCAAGTATATGACATATACAGTGCACAAAAGGTTTGTTAGTAAAGAACAGTGACCATTAACTGTGTTATTTGTGCTCCATAAAAATATGTCAAACTAGGTTTTTATTTTTATTATTTTTAAAAAGCGAAAACAAAAGGAAATATAAACAGCATTTAGATACTGTACAATGACAATAGGACATTATTTTAACGGAATTGCTGCTTTGTTACCACAACATAAACACAATGGGCTGGATCCAGATTTAAGTAAGTGCTTGAAATTAGTTACTCCTGGGATAAACCATGTTGATTGCAGGGGAGTCATATTTCATCTGTTACAAACAGTATTAGAGTTGAGAGGTGATGTTTCCTATCCCAAGTCTAAATAACAGTGTGATACTAAAGCTGGTTAGTATCTGTGTGCAGTAAGCAATTCAAAGATATATCTCTGCATGCAAAGAATACAATTCATTTGACTCCCTCTGCAATCAACATGGTTTAGCCCAGGTGTAACTAATTTCAAGCACTTACTTAAGTCTGGATCCAGCCCAATATATTTTGGGTTTTATTTAAATGAATAAATAAATTAAAAAAAACAACAATATTTACTTATTAATATGTGCTAAAAGTAAAAATAGTTAACAGCATAATCATTGACGTTGCTGGAATTGTGTATGAATTATAGGGTTCTATAAAGTGACTACAGAATTTCTTACTTTTCTCTTAGCTTGCCAAAGAAGAATGGTCTCAGACACTCTGGGTAAATCTGAATGTTCAGATTCTCCAAGACGGAATTGAGGGCTTTCTCAAGACTTTCAGGAAACTCCCGAAAGAAGTCCGTAATCTTCCAGTGGCTTTTTATCTGGAGTCTAAAATGAAGGAGTTTAAAGACTCTGTTCCTTTACTTCTTGATCTAAAGAATGAAGCTCTTAGAGACAGGTTTGAATGGCTTCTTAAGCTTTACTATTGTTTCAGAGACCTAGGAGAGATAGCTGTAAATGTTGCTTTCGTTAGTTCCAGGATTTTGGCATTCGCAGTAGCTGCTAGACATGCTTTATGGCTTTGATGCTGGGATGTGGATGTGAAATCCAAAAAAGAATCCATGAGGTTTGAAGCGGAGGTGTTTTTATTTCTTCAATCAGATCTTGACAAAAGAATCTGTTTAGTCATGTGGAAGGAATAGTTTTTCCTAATAGTTAATGCATACAGTATGAAGGAATGGAAGTTTCCTATTAAACTAAATAAGTTCAGAGAGGTCAATCCTTTACTCCATGTGGCAGACAGAAGAAGGGAAAAAATAAGCCATGGGCACCTAGAAATAAAACCAGAACCCTGCTGTGAACCCTTCTTTTGTTGCCCAACTTATACTACAGTCACTTGGCCTGATCCAGAGCTATGCTGGGCCATTGGCCATAAGTACGGCCAACGTAGCTCTGGAGCACTCCCCACTGTGGCCGGCGTAAATGTACCCACTGTTACGTCGGCTAATGGCTACCTTAACTTTAGCCGGTAGGCCACAGGGTCGTAACTGGCTTAACCCGCCCTCCCTCCCTCATTTACTTACCTTCCCCCCGCCTTCCTTCTGTAACGGTTGCATGGTTACGGCGAGGAACGCCCCCCTCACCGTAACTATGCAACAGTTAGGGACGCCTGATTAAAGGATCGCGTTTCCCTAACTACATCGGGCAACATCTGCCCGGCGCATGCGCAGAAGCGTTATAGCCTACAATTCCCAGGTTCCTCATCCAATAAAGTTAATCTCCAGTGGTTATCCAAAGAAAGAGAAAGCGTTTTCTCCCTTTGTTTTTGGAAGTGTTTATTTTTGCCCCTATTCCTAGTAATACTATGAAAATGCGATTGATGACCAGGGGGTTGTGGTTATGGGTGCAGTTTGCATAGCTAGCTAGATAGATGTATACTTTTATATACATACATGCTTTTATGTTTTTTCCTTCAAAGAGGCTAGCTTTGTCTGAAGGTTTTCTATTGGCAACAGTATCCTCCAGATGGTAAGAAAGAGAATGGAGGATTTCTATACTACTTTGTATTTAGCTGCTTTGTTTGAAGGCTTGTTTGGGCTTTGAGTTTGCTGTGTTTGGTTTACTCTATGCTTTGGGACATTGTAAGTTATGAACTGGAGAAGGGTTGGTTTAGGCAGGAACTTTAGACATCAATTAGCTGCGAAGTGTTCCATTTCTTGTCCTATGTGGAAGCTGTGTAGGGCAGAGTAGAATTGAATGCTTTGAAAGCTTACTCAAATTTAAATAGCCTCCCAAATGTTTAAATCCTGAGTTACATTATCTTCTATGCTTTTGCCATTTTACAGTAGACACAAGCCATCTGTTTCCCACTGATCTCTCTCTGTATTCTTTGTGTACCCATCTCATAAACATAATGTTTTTGTTTTTCAGACATTGGAAAGAGTTAATGACCAAAACAGGGACCCGTTTTGAAATGAATCCTGATACGTTTACCTTGGAAAATATGTTTACAATGGAGTTGCACAAGTATGCTGATGTCATCAGTGAGATTGTAGCTTCTGCAGTTAAGGAGCTTAGCATTGAGAAGGTATAGTAAATAGGACAGGATTCAAAACATATATTGACATACAAAGTTTAGACTTTGTGCTATGAAATAAACATTTCAGTACATCACAACACAAAATGAATCTCCCAATTATGCCATAGATTACATTAAACATCTATGATACATTAATGCTAGCTACATTATGTGTGTTTTTCAGGTGTTTGTTTATGCCTTGAAAAAAAGTACCTGCAAAACATGTCAGATTCAGGTTGTCGTGATTGTATCTAAAGTTGATATTGTAGAGATCTCATCTCATGGGTTAAGAATGAATAACTGTATTTATGCAGTACACACTTTAGGGGTCAATTAAAGGCCATAAGCCTGCCTTAACTAAAGTGTGTGGATCGGTGCTCCGTACAACCGCTAATCTGCATGAGTGTGTGATAACCCACCACGCTATACATTTAGCATGCTCCCCCCACTCCCTTTAACGGATGGAGGGGAAGCACAGCCCATTTCCTTGGAAATGGCATCGTACAGAACTAAGTTCTCTATGATGCTAGGTACGCTAGTGACATAACACTAGCGTAACATCTGGAGGGCGCAGTCAAATAATGCCACTTTCGCACCTTGCATGCGTAAGTGGCATAACGTTCCTAACTCTGGATCCGGTTCTATGTTATTTATATTATATTTGTAATGCAAAGATTTTCAACAATAAGCTAAAAAATGTTCATTTGTTACATTTGTTTCTCTTGGTGAAGAGTGCAGAACTACTAATTTTAGAACATTTACTCTGTAATTTGTATAAAGGTCTGAATTTGGGATATGATTCTAATTGCATATATATATTTTTTTATCTGATTTATGACATATTATTTTCCTTACATTTTGTTTAATAGGGTGTTAAAGAAATTGTAGATACCTGGGAAAATATGAAATTTACAGTGCAAAGATATATAAAGGGCACTCAGGACCGTGGCAGTATTTTGGGGTCTGTTGATGATATTCTGCAAATACTCGATGACAATGCTATGAACTTACAAAGTATATCTGGCAGTCGCTTTGTTGGCCCATTCCTAAATACTGTACAACACTGGGAAAAAATGCTCTCTCTATTTGGAGAAGTTATTGAAGTAAGTGCAATTTATTATTATTATTATTATTATTAATAATATTATGGGACCATATTCATACTTTGCAGACTTCCGAACGCTACATATGGAAATCTGCTTGAAAATGGTACTACACATGTGCAGTACCATTTTCTCTGCAATGGAGCATAGCCAACCAATGCTACAGTCCAAGGAGTCAGAGCCCCTGCACGGGCTAGGAGATACGCATGGGGGAAGGGCAGAGGCATGCTAATCTTACAGCAGAGGCTATCTTATGGAATTTCAGTATAAGTATGAATATGGTCCATTATTATTATTATTATTATTATTATTAATAACTTATTTCATGTGAACCTGTTACCTGTTCTAACATTCTTAATAGTATTGTGTTGTCTGGTTTACAGGTGTGGATGGTTGTGCAAAGAAAATGGATGTATTTAGAGAGCATATTTATAGGTGGCGATATTAGGTCTCAGTTGCCAGATGAGGCAAAGAAATTTGACAACATTGACAAAATATTTAAAAGGGCAAGTATTATCACCTGTTCTTAATACATGTAACCATAGGGTGTATTGATATATTTATTAGTACCATATGTTTATTAATGGCTTCCTCTCTTTCTAATTTGTATTTCATTATTAGAACAGGAGCTAGTTTTTGTGTCAGCACTATGTGCGTTAATCTTCTGTCAGGACAGGGCTTGCTCTAGACAGCACAGCATTAATCTTCTGTCAGGACAGGGCTTGCTCTAGACAGTAGCAGGGACAAATATTGGGCTATGCTGTTGTTTTTGCTGTACATATATCCTGTACTTTCATTCCTTTAAAAAAATGTCTCAGAACCACCACAGAAATATCAATTAGCCAACACATTCAGCTTTCTGCCCAGCATTCTGGCCTGATGATCACATTTGTCCAATATACAACATTTATAACCCTATACCACCGCACCCACTGAATCAATGTTATTGGCAACCCAGTCCTATGGTAACACCTTACAATTGGTTAATGTGAAACACACACCACTGCGGTCTGAGTATTCTGGTTTAGCCCCTGGTATATACATTTGGAATATTTAATACAAAGAAAATATAAAATATATAACTTGCTAAACTTCTTTACAGATAATGTCAGAAACAGCAAAAGATCCAGTTATAAAGCGATGCTGTCAAGCCTCAAATCGACTGTTTGATTTACAAAACCTAAGTGAGAGTCTTGAGAGATGTCAAAAAAGTTTGAATGATTACCTTGACTCCAAGAGGAATGCTTTCCCTCGCTTCTTCTTCATATCAGATGATGAACTGCTCAGTATACTCGGCAGCAGTGATCCCACTTGTGTACAGGAACACATCATTAAGGTAATACTACATGGCTTATCATATATGTGCAAATGTATGTAAGGAATTCTCTGACTTATGTTAGAGATAGAATGTTATGGTTTGTTGCTGGGTAATTGCAAAAGCGATGGGGTGCCTGTTTTGTATCTGTGTAAATTCCCCATACTTTGCAGCACCTGCTCTCTATAACCTTATAAATTGATTTGAGCAACCTCTAGATTGTGTGTTTGTTTTAAAGCCTTTCTGAGATAGCAGCTGACGGGGTGCTGTCACCAATGCAGTGATTTTCATCATGACGACATAATAAGGTGGATGTGGTAACACATATACAAGATATTTATAGAGAAATGTAAAAATCATCTTACCTGTTCACGTATACGCTGCAGAGTGGATTCCAGCACACTAGCCGGCGGCAATTCCCACAGGTTGTCCTGGCAACGGAGGGACGCGTTGTAGGCACCTGGGACCTGTTCAGCAGTACAGTGTAGATGGGAAAACAGGTTTATAGTGTGGTTGAAGCATACAGTCGTGATCCACTAATCTAAAAAACATTCAAAAGGCAAATATGGATTAATGGAGAGGTCAGCAATATTGCTTAATTTAGGTCTAAAAACGAAAGCAGTTTTACAGCTACACATGGAGTAATATAGGAAGGATAGGGGAGGGGGAAGGGAGAAGAACGGACATGGAGCAGGCTATCATGTTAACAATTGTCCAAGCCATATGATACATCTTAATAATCAATACACTTGTCCATATCCATCAAGACCCTGCTTAGAGAAAACAATTAAGTGGGAGCTGTTCATTAAGTTCAGCCTAAAGATCCATGTACTTTCTCTTCTTAGTAAGCTTAGAGCTCTATCTCCTCCTCTTGCTGGAACTGGAATATGGTCTATTCCCGTATATTTCTAATCTTTGGGTGTATGCTGCTACCGTACTTTCTCTTCTTAGTAAGCTTAGAGCTCTATCTCCTCCTCTTGCTGGAACTGGAATATGGTCTATTCCCATATATTTCAAATCTTTGAGTGTATGTTTTGCTGCTACCCAATGTCTGGACACTGGCTGATCTTGTTTCCCCCCAGCAAGGGCAATCCTGATTGCAGAGCGGTGCAACGCTATACGTTCGTGGTACACAAGATGATTTAACTAATAGTGTAAATAATATCTTGGCGTGGGTGCTGGAATGTTGATCAGGAGCTGGTTGCAAGTCATGCATCCTAAGCATCGGTAGCATCCTGGTTTCTTCCTTAAGAAGGTTCCTGCAGCTTCTTCACTTGGACATCTTATATCATTTTTGCATAAGATTTGTTTGAGGTTCTTGCCTTTAGTATAACTAGGCAATAGAGATCTTTGTCTAAAGCCTGGCAGCGAAGTATCTGTAGCAGTAATTGGCCATAATGATTTAGCCGCTCTCACGGTTCCCTTTCCACGGACACCACAACTTTACACTGTTCCTAAGATTCACAAGGACTGCAAGGTACCACCTGGGAGACCCATAATCTCCGCAATGGGGTCCCTATTATAACCCATCTCCTCCTTTGTGGACTTTTTTCTGAAACTGGTCGTACAAATCCAATCTATGTACCTGAAGGACACGAGCCAGTTTCTCAATATTTTACAATCTTTGGAAGATCTCCCACAGCACTTCTATTTGGGAGCATGTCTGGGAGCAGCAGCTGAGAGAGGGTGTTGTTCCACAGCAGCTATTTTGGAGACTTTAAAGGGTGTCTCCTGAGGATTTACATTTACTACCTGAAACATTTCATTGTTTCATAAGGATTATAAGAATTACTTATATATCTGACCTAGGTGCAGACCTTTACCACTTACAACGAAATATATATATATATATATATATATATATATATATATATATATATGTAAATAAAATTATTATTTACTGATCAGCTCTTATATAATGTCTGCATTTGTATCATTCCATTATGGGTTGTATACTGTATATAAGAGTAAGTGATGTATTTTGCAAAATGGACCAGCCAGGTGTTAAGTCCTCAGTCAATAATGTGAGTCATGCATTAGTGTTGGTCTGGGGGTTACAGGCTAATTGATTACCGAAAGAGAAAACATGTCATTTAATAATAAGTGAACCATGTAAAGGAAATGGAACGTGTGGAACTTGTTAATGGTAGCAGAAGGTTTAAGGGGTTGAGGAATTATGTGAGCTGAAGATGTGAGTTTTCGGAAGCTCTTAAAGTTATGGAGCTAGAGGGAAGCTGTGCAATGAACCCCATTACACAGAGTGTAACAGTCGTGTAACCGAGAGGGAGGGGACTGCATTCCACCTGCAATGAAAACAAAAGACTGGTTAACTTGATGTTAACAAAGTATAACATAGTACAGCCTCATATTGCACAATGCTAATATTTTATTTCAATGGAACCCATTAATTCCAGGTTCAGCTTAACAATCACTGGTCTATATATTGTTACTGTATATGATAGATATTTATATTATAGCTATACAAATGTCTTTTATAAAAGAGGTTAAATGACAAGTATCTAAACATGAACTGTTTTATTGCAGATGTATGATAATATTGCATCGCTTAAGTTCCAAGCTGGGGATAGTGGTGAAATGATGGCGACAGGCATGATCTCAGCTGAAGGAGAGGTGATGGCATTCCGCCAGCCTATAGCAGCTGAAGGTCGTATAGAGGATTGGATGACTGCTGTATTGCAGGAAATGCGCCGAACCAACAGACTCGTTACCAAGGAGGCTATATTTAGATACTGTGAGAATCAGAGCAGGTAGTTTATATATCAATGATGCATTCATCATGGTATCATTTTATGCTCTGTGAATTTCATCATCTATGCTTCATGATGTATTGCTTTATCATCTCTATAAGCAGGATATATAAGTAATACATATTATTTTCATATCTGAAAATTACAAAATATCATTTTGTGATGTTAAACTAGGATCAACCTTTTTTCTTAAAATGTTTTATTAATAGGGAAATGGAAATAATAATTTTTGTAGTGATAATCTAGTTTTAATGCTTATTTATTGTGTATAGTATTTGGTATATAAACCTCTTCTTTGTGTGCCTTCTTTTACCACGGTAAAACCCTACTTTCTTAACCCTATTTTCTGGAGCCTACATCAACTTTGGCTTTGTAATGTTTAAAAGAAATGTTTCATTGTAAAATCATGAGAGTTAAAGACAAATGTTCAAACCTACTTATATAAATATCCATAAGCTCCATGACTAAAGAACTTATACAATGTATTTATTTTTTCTTTGTTTTTTTTTAAATCTGTTTATTATAACCGAAGCAGCTTGTGAGCACAATACTGCACCTCAGACATAAATACATTATTCATTAGTTGCACATTATTCATCAATTGTAAACAGTATCCACAGTAACAGTCATGATTTATCTTTTTGCTCCTTGTATCTGAAATCCTTTCGGATAATTGCTCTCAAATGTTTGTAGAAACATCTGGTCACAAACTTGCAGTCTTATGTATTTATTATGAGTTGCAAATACACAGCTGAAAGCTTTCCTGCAATGTGTGCTTTTGTATCCATCTATAGTGCATACTGAGAGCCAGATTTACTAAGCTGCGGGTTTTGGAAAAGTGGAGATGTTGCCCATAGCAACCAATCAGATTCTAGCTCTCACTTTCTTTTTACATACTAGAGAAAGTCAGCTAAAATCTGATTGGTTGCTGTGGGCAACATTTCCACTTTTCCAATCCCGCATCTTAGTAAATCTGGCCCTTAGACTTTAAATTGTTAGTAGTAAATATATAATTGTTGCATTATATCCATTTAAACCTTTAACTTTCCCCAAATTGGTGGATTAAGGCATACCTTCCAAATAACGGCAACAAATATATTCTAAGGTGCAATAAATTTCACATTTAATATGATACAAAGGGAATGTCCATAATACTTGGCCCGTGCTGCAGCCTCCTGCTGTAACATTACTGAAGTTCCTCTGTTTCTTCTTTCTCTTCTTGTCTTCTAGTGTAGAAATTCTAATATAATTATTCAACATCAGCATTTCAACGAAAAAAACAAACAATGAACCAAAAAAAAAGTGAATTCCTTGGTCCAGATTTACTAAGCTGTGGGTTTTGAAAGAGTAGAGAGTTTGCCCATAGCAACCAGTCAGATTCTAGCTGACATTCTATAGAATGCAATAGTTAAATAAGATCTAGAATCTGATCGGTTGCTATGGGTAAAGTCTCCACTCTTTCAAAACCCACAGCTTAGTAAATCTGGACCCTTATGTTATTTCCCTAACAAGAAGTCACTCAATTCAATTCAAGCCTTATATTAAACATGTAAAATGCTGTAGTCTGATTTCCTCAGGTACGTGTCTCGGCTTTAAAGCTTTACATTTTTATTTAAGGAGCTTTGTTACAGGCGCACTTGTACATCACAAATTTCGGATGATAGCCTCAGCAGCAAAAGATACTGTATGCAATGTCACAGTATGCATGAATCCGGTTCATTATGCTTATTATGTGCAGTATGTTTTTGGGGGTTTGTGGTTTGTTTCTTATTAAGAATTTATTAAGAATGTTAAAGGAACTTGCATATGTTAAATTAGGAAATAGAAATGTATTCATTGTGAACTTGATGTAGAGTTGCATGTAGACTGCATATTTCTGCTACTTGCAATGAATGTATGTGGTCCTGCATCCATAGTGTGTGTGTATGAAAGTCAGTACTGGCCATTGGATGAAAGCTGATAAATAGAGAGATCGGACCGGATTCACAGATAGGATTTTGTGTGTTTTTCTGTGCGTATATGTAGGAGCGGAGTAACTGCGCATGTGCAGTAACTTTTTCCACGCAAGTTACGTAGGATCTAGGCACGGAAGTCCATTAAGCAGGGACTTCTGAATTGCGCTTAAGGACACACGTACGGAGGGGCGTGGTTGTCTTCCGTACGTGTGAAGTTACGTGAAGTTTGGCGGGGGGGGGGGAGGCATTTAAATGAGCTTTTGAGGGCGCGGATAGTCATGTACGCACGCACGTAAGTAACATACATAAGTACATAAGTAAGATAAGGGTGCCCTATGGAAGCGTAAGTCACTGAAAACCCGTCCATGCTAGGGGCGTGTCATGGGCGTTGCCTTGCTGCGTGCGTGCGTATATTTGCGTACTTTAGACACGCGCAGCTCTGAATCCGGTCCATTATGTATAATTATTCTTAGCACAGATTTGCATGCAGCTGTTTTCTGGCCATACAAGATGCTAAAAAATACTGACATACATTAAAAGAGGCTATGCACGCAAAGCACTACGGGACACCCTATAGATTTGTACTAATTAGTTAGAGCTTTATGGCTCTTGTATTCACACTGATTCTTTTTTTTCCCCAAAGGATTGCTAGTGTCATTAAATGTCTGTATTTAGCATCCTCATTTCATATGTGCTAATACCTGTGGCGTGTGCTTGGTTTCTTGTATAGTATTATGATAGTGGAAATACATCTAATGCAGTGTGTTATTTCTGCAGGGTTGACTGGATGCTTTTGTACCAGGGAATGGTTGTCTTGGCTGGAAATCAGGTGTGGTGGACCTGGGAAGTTGAAGATATATTCTTGAAGATCAAGAAAGGGGACAAGCAAGCTTTGAAAACCTATGCCAAGAAAATGCACCAACAAATAGATGAACTGGTTACTCGAATAACCACACCGCTGAGCAAAAACGACAGGAAAAAATATAATACTGTCTTGATCATTGATGTACATGCTAGAGACATTGTAGATATATTTGTCAGAGACAGGTAATTTAATAAAGCAACTTAAAGACTGAAGACTTTGCAACTAGTTAGTGTTGTTGTGTTAACATCCTTCTACTTCTACTTCTCAGTATTATGGATGCCAGAGAGTTTGAATGGGAAAGTCAACTGCGGTTTTACTGGGACAGAGAGCCTGATGAATTGAACGTCCGTCAGTGTACTGGAACCTTTGCCTATGGCTATGAATATATGGGCCTTAATGGAAGATTGGTTATCACCCCCCTGACGGATCGGATATACCTCACTCTTACACAGGTGTCCTGTAGCTAAGTAGTATGCCGGTTTCACCCAATCACAGGGCATGTCTGAGTCTGTGGGGTTGCTGTAGGCTGGCGCTCTGTAACCTATTTTTGATCAATGTGTTAGCATTTAACCATCCACATGCAATATAAAAGTATGGAAATGGTGTTTATATTATAATTTTATTCATGTCTCTTTTGGTGAAATTACATTGTCACGGAAGCGCTTGCAGAAAACATAACCACCATTTCCACTATACATTACAGTGTAGTACTCTGCACTTGTCTGCATTGTGAATGTATGCAATGTGCGTGCTTTCCAAGCTACAGTTGTTTGCCCTCAGGATCCCCCGATTGTCATCCTATTATTTACATTAGGATTTATGTCTGACAGTGTCTGATTCTGTGCTTGGATGGAAGCAAAAAAAAAAAATTTGTACATCTTGGGATAAATCCAGAGCAAATTCTTTTTATGTTCATTGGCGTAGCATATTTACGCTAATAAAATGTACTAGGCACTCCCCTCGCTCGTGCGTAATTGACTTGATTTACGTTTGCCAAACCCTACCTTAACTTTTCCAAGCATAAGTAGGACGTATGTAATAGCCTAACCCGACCCATACTGTACAATTTAAATGCCTCCCTCCGCCCATAAAGCGTATTTCTGGGTGTCGTATGGATGACCCGTCCCTTCATTCGTATTTACGCTGAAGTTACGCACGATCAGAGTTACGTTGTGCATGCGCAGCACATACAAATTGGCGATTTTATGACAGCGGCTAGCGTAAATGCATTAGCGTACGTAGCGGATCTGCCCAATAAGTCTAAATTTCAGCATAAATGTCCAGTATTTGTGTGTTTTATGCACAATGAACAATAATATTTCCTGCATGTATACTAGAAAAATCACCTACACTCAATCAATATGATTTTCTCATTAGCAATTTCCTAACATCATCCAACAATGCAAACTGTTACAATTTCACTGATCCTTTACAAAGATAAGGACAATCTAATGGTGTTGGATAATAATCCGGTATCTCTTTCTATTCTGTAGGCGCTGTCCATGTATTTAGGTGGGGCACCTGCTGGGCCTGCAGGAACTGGCAAGACTGAGACTACTAAAGATTTGGCTAAAGCTTTGGGACTCTTGTGTGTAGTCACAAACTGTGGTGAAGGAATGGACTACAAGGTAGAGTAAAAGATATTTAGCTTATATACTGTACAGGAAGAAAACATGCTGTACAACATGAAAACCATTGAGCAGTCTTCATTCTGTCCATTGTGTGTAGTTGACAAAAATATTTAGCATAAAATAATCTGCACCATAAGCTGCAAAGCTTTTCTATATATACACTGCTACTGCTACTAATATTACTACGCTTACTACTGCTACTACTATTATAACTTCTACTACTATAGTTACTGCTACTGCTAATACTATCATTGCTGCTGCTACTAATATTACTACTCTGACTACTGCTACTACTATTATAACTTCTACTACTATAGTTACTGCTACTACTACTGCTACTGCTAATACTAATTACTGTTTCTGCTGCAGCCACAGTTATTGGTATTACTACTACAATTACTACAGCTACTGCTAATATTATCATTGCTGCTGCTACTAATATTACTACTCTGACTACTGCTACTACTATTATAACTTCTACTACTATAGTTACAGCTACTACTACTGCTACTGCTAATACTATCATTGCTGCTGCTGTTACTACCACTCTGCTGCTGCTGTTATTATTACTATTTCTGCTACAGTTATTGGTGCTACTACTACAATTACTACTGCTATGGTAAATACTATCATTGCTGCTGCTGTTACTACCACTCTGCTTCTGCTGTTATTATTACTGTTTCTGCTGCAGCCACAGTTATTGGTATTACTACTACAATTACTACTGCTACTGCTAATATTATCATTGCTGTTGCTGTTATCATTACTGTTTCTGCTACAGTAATAGGTGCTACTACTACAATTACTACTGTTAATGCTATCATTGGTGCTGCTGGTGTTATTACTTTTCTGCTCCAGCTACAATAATAGGTGCTACTACTACAATTATTACTGATAATACTATCCTTGCTGCTGATGTGCGAATTGCTACTTTGAGACGGATACAGCCAACATCTTAGGTTGTAGGAACAGGTAGGTTAGGTTAGGATGAAAAGTTACATGTTGGCGTTGGAATCTTTGGAGCCCTTGGAGTCGCAGGACTGACACTGTCCAGCAGGAAACTGCCAGCAATTACCAGCAGTCATGGATTCCCAGCTGCAAGACGATCTGCCGCAATACAGATCATCGAAGCAGTGAACTACACACACTTCTACTACTATTACTGCTGCTACTTGTTTTACTAATGCAAATATTGTTTTTTTTATTTATGTTTGTATTTAGTTATTTGTTTATTTTACCTTTGTTGCTTACATCATAGCTAAAAAATATATACACCAGGGCCTATTTTACTAGAATAACAAATCACTTACCACTAGGTTTTTGAAATGCAGACCTCAGGTAATGGCATGTCTGCAGGATCCTGATATCCATGTTCTGTTGTCTCGTCTACAATGTACAGTGTAATACCATGTCATGCCCACTGTTGGAAGCTGGCAGAAGTGTCTGGATAGAGCGCATTGTGTTGGCGACATCTGATTCAAATGCATGGAAATCAGAGGAATATTACAAGTCTGAATTCGATCCATAATCTCTTGTTTGTAGAAAGATCCTACCTTAAAATATCCTCATTTTACTCCGTAATCTGAATAGGATACAAGGGTTTATACAAAAGCTCACTTTTCCCTTCCCCATCCTGCTGTTGCAAAGAGCGAAAAACATCCACGTTTTGTAAGTCTGGATCCAGTCCATTAATAAAATAATAAAATACTACTGCTATTGATACTACTACAATGACTGTTGTAGAACTGTTGGTGCTGCTTCATCATTGCATATTTCTGTAATTATTCCCACTAATACACTATAGTGCAGAGTATGCTGCAATTTACAATAGTAGGATAAATAGGTTTGTTGGAGTCATAAATGATGCATTCACCGTGTATTGTCGTACATCCATTTATTTAGGAGTTCGCTATTTTTTGTAGGCTGTCGGAAAAATCTTCTCTGGCCTTGCTCAGTGTGGTGCATGGGGCTGCTTTGATGAGTTCAACCGTATTGATGCTTCTGTCCTGTCAGTCATTTCCTCTCAAATACAGACCATACGAAATGCCTTAATCCATCACTTGAAGAAGTTCCAGGTGAGTGGTGTCTCCAGGTGGTAGACAATGATAAATCTCTCAATGATACAATCAATGATAATGGGGCTTGCATTTTGGCTTTTAGTTCGAGGGTCAGGAGATTGCCCTGGATTCTCGAATGGGGATCTTCATTACAATGAATCCTGGTTATGCTGGACGCACAGAGTTGCCAGAATCCGTAAAGGCTCTTTTCAGACCTGTGGTGGTAATTGTACCTGACCTCCAGCAAATCTGTGAGATCATGCTTTTTTCAGAGGGATTTCTATTGGCTAAGGTAAAGATTTCTCTTTTTTATCTTTTATGTGTGTTTACATATGAAATATGGTTGACTGGTATAATAGATGGTAGTACCCACCATGTACATAGCAGGGACACTTATCATAGGTAACGTTGGTTACAGTTAGAAGTTATGGATCCAATCTCCTTTTAGAACAAAATGATCTATGATTTGCTATTCTGTTTCCACCACTTTAGAACCTAGCTAAAAAGATGACTGTCTTATACAAGCTGGCAAGAGAACAGCTGTCTAAACAGCATCATTATGATTTTGGATTGCGTGCCCTAAAGTCTGTCCTGGTGATGGCTGGAGAGCTAAAAAGAGGTTACCCTGACCTGAGTGAGGTAAATACATTGTACTTTATCAATTGAAAGTCTAGATAAATACAAGGGTTTATCCCAAAGATGATAATAAGTATACACCATTGGGATGTTTACAGAGCACAGAAGTAAAGCTCCCAGATAAAATTCAGACATTGGTGCATGTTCATCTTCAGAAATCCCCAACACGACTTCTGTGCTACGTTATTTATTTTATTAATTTTATTTTCATTTTAAACCAGTCCTGGTGGGGCTTTCATCTATGAGGTTGCCCTTTGTCAAGTGAAATAGAGAGCATGACATTCCCTCACTCAATTTTATTAACTCTTAAAATCACATGATTTGCTTGATATGTATTTAAAATGTCACATTTCAACACTTGTAGGATGTTGTATTGATGAGAGCTTTGAGAGATATGAATCTGCCCAAGTTTGTATTTGAAGATGTTCCTCTGTTCCTTGGTTTAATCTCTGACTTGTTCCCGGGATTGGACTGCCCCCGTGTTCGCTACCCCAAATTTAATGATGCCGTAGAAGACGCTCTTACAGAGAACAATTATATTTTGCTACCTGTGCAGGTAAGTGAACAGTTGTCACGGTAATGAATAAACAGATCGGACCTGATTCACAGTTAAGAATTTTTGTGTTTTTAGGTGCGTATTTTTAAGAACCTATGTACTGCGCATGTGTAGTAACTTTTATACGCTATTTACGTTGGACTTGGGAACAGAAATGCCGTGATTCAACAGTACGCACCTAAAGTTGCTAGGTTCGCAGTAACTTATGCCGAAAGGGGCGTGTCGTGAATAATTAACACAGCAGATACGAAGATTGGGTGGAGGGAGGCATTTAAATGACCACAAGGAGGCGCGGTTATGCAGACACATTCGTAATTAGACGTCCTACGCACACAAATGCCAGCCTACAGTTAAGGGAGCCCTATGGCACTCGTAAGTGTCTTAAGAACCTGAAAACCCGGGGTGTGGCGAGGGAGTTGCCTTGCTATTAGTTGCATATATTTAAGAACCTAGCGCGTTCTTAAGTGTGACTCAGGTCCATTATGATTAGCAGTGGTTCATATGTCGGTATTTTTGGAAATGAGAAGATGGTCCCTTATTTTGACTTGGACAGAAAACCATTTGTATTTGTGGAGTTAGAATAAAAAATATTATTATTTTATGCATTATTTTGCTAATGTTAGACATTTTAAGAATAATTGAAAACAGAAAGCTGGATCTGTAATGTGCTGCCCCAGCGATGTGTATTCAGTAACAGATTGTAGAGAAAAGAATGATTAGCTGTTTGGTCTTATTGCCAATAATGACATAAGAGTATAATTAGGAAAATTAGCTACTGCAGAAATATACAAGGGGGATGTAATAATGCAGATATTTGTGTACTGTAGACATATATGAAGACATGTAAATGTTAATATTAAGATACAATATTGTTTTAGGGAGGAGATGTTAGATGAAAAATAAAGACTTTTTTTGTGGCTCCATCCATCTGAAAGATATCTAAAAGTTATATATCTATAACAGAACTGGAACTTGTACAGATTTTATTCCCCAACGTGACTTCTGCTGTTTATTGCATCATATACAGAACTGTCCATAGATTGCAGCTGAGTCCATAGCTGGTATAGCTGCATTGATAACAAATAGGGTGTTTAATGTGTACTGAAAATAACAGCAGAGCTGCAGTCTGAGGATTGGAAGCTCTCTTATGAACCATGTGAAACTTTAAGAGAATAGCCTTCTTTCTGGGTCAGTGTATTTTAGGTATACAAGTCTGACTTATTTTGCTTTGTGGGATTTCATTTAAAGTGAAGGCGGTCCCTTCTTTTTCCGCTTAAGTTAACTGAGGGTTGGATAAGCCCAAAGGGGGGTAAATGACAGGCTGGAGCCTTGCCCACACCTGTCAATAAGGGGTTAATAGATTGGAGTGATGCTGCAAGGGGAGGAGTGGGTTAGGCATGGGGTGGGAGGGGTTTAGTAGCTTATAAAAAGGGCAGGAAGTGGAGGTCTCATCCTCCTCTGGTGTTTTTTCCCTCCCTCCCAATATATAGATATAGGCTGTGTTGTTCATTAACATGTGTTTTTTCTCCTTACAGACGGGGCATGGATTTTGGCAGTAGAGGCGGGGGTGTCACCTTTGTATGGCGCAAGGGGAACTGTTTGGGGGAACTTTTATATTGGGGGAACTTAGCATACCTTCCCGATTTAATCAGGTCACTGGCTCCTTAGTGGGACCTAATATTGCCTCCTCATCTTGAGGAGTGCACTGGGAAGTAAGTGTATGGGGGGGTTGGTGGGTTTGTGGGGGGAGAAGGCACCTTTTTTGACAACAGAGTTTTGTCTTATCTAATTGTTCACTTGACACCCCCACCTGCTATTAGTGCCACCTTGTCTCTACCCAAATTTTATAGTCAAATAATTTCTATAGGCAAATTTATAGCCTAATTAATCCATCCAAGTTCATTTGTCATTTAATAAATCTATGCCCCCTTTTTAAAATCCAAATCAGTTGTACGTGTCTTTATTTCAGGGGCATGGGTGAAGGGGGGGGGTGGTTAATGGCAGGTGTGGGTAAGGTTTTCAGTCTTTGATCGTTTAAGGAAATAGGCAGAACTATCACTTCACTGAAAGGGTAGCTGATAAGTGGTATAGCCTCCCATCTGATACAATAGATAGAAATCATAAACTTAATTGAGGGTGAAATAGAGCCAAGGTCAGTATAGTTTAAAAAAAAAAAAAAAACAGGGCAGACTAGATGGACCATGGCCTTTTCTCACTGTCTGTGTTCCCCTCACTATTAGATTAGTTTGAGATTTCTTTTATTGCTTATTTTATTTAATATCTGCTTTATTCCCAGTAGCGTTGCTATACAGGTTTTGCTTTTATTTATGTATGTTTCTACACTTCCAAAGCTATGATTCTTTGTTAAGAGTCAGTTACTGTCTACCTGGCTTATTCATTTTCCCTTAATTAAGCAATTGTGATAAGTCATATAGAGATATAGTTTTATTTTGCATAACTGAATACATCTTTAAAATAACTGCATTTCTGAAGAAAAGCTTGAATATAGCTGAATGTTAAACCTCTATACATTTTGCTTTTGTCTCTCTTTAATAAATGATTCCATCATTTTAAAATAAGTAAATTAAAACATATACACCATTGTGCATAGCTGGAGAAACTTAAAAGGGGAATGAGGGACATACCTTGATATTCATTAATGTGTTGAAAGATTGCAATTTTTGTTAAATTAAATAGGAAAATAAGATCCATTGTTAAGTTAATGATAATTGTCAGGTAACCTTTCAAATTGATATAACAAATAAGGAATGTATTATAGTGCACCTTTTAAAATCAAGTTCTTAGATTAGCACTTTAAAGCATCTTAAAGATTCCTCTAACACTAAAGCCAACGTCACTCCAGAGACAAATGACCAATTTTACAAAAATCGGATTCTTCTCGCTGTGGTTAATCAATTACAATCTCATTACTGATGCAGTGGCTCGAGGAGAGATGAAATCTCTTCTAATTTAGATGAGGCTTTCCACTGCAATCAGTTTGGGTTCTGGCAGAGGCGTTGCCAAGGATACAAATCCATGAGAAATAGGGACATTGGGGGCAGATCATAAGAAAAGGAAAAAAAATAGTAAATGGCAGCCATACCTAATTGCCTCTCAATACAATAAAATAGTGATCAAAAAGAAATATATGTCATAAAAATAATAACCAGTCCAAAGGGTATAATATAGTCCAAAAGACAGTTCAAAAACAAATCCCGATTGTTAAGGGACTGCCGTACCTATAGTGGTGTCCGTTTGTTCCCACGGATATAAACCGGAAAATAGTGGTGAAAAAGAACAGGATGTGTCTGAACCAGAAGCGCCTCCTGTTCTTTTTCACCCCTATTTTCCATGTAAATATTATATTTTGATACCTTAAAATGTAGATTGATGGGATTGATTGTTAACACATTTTCATAGTTACAGTTACAGTTACCTATGTTGTCAAAATAAATAGTAATGTAAGTTCTGTAAGATTCAGTAAACTCTAAGTACACCATGATTGAGAATCATATGTACATTTTAGCATATATGCGTGAATTTGTGTGCTCAAATGAGAATAAAAATTGATATGAAAACAACGTTATCTTTATCAGACTTGGACTCACAACAAAGCTTTATACCCTGAATCCCAAAGCCATGAGTGTAATTGAGCTTTATGGTATCTTGGATCCAACAACCAGAGACTGGACTGATGGAGTCCTTTCAAACATCTTCAGGGAAATCAATAAGCCCACTGATAAGAAAGAGAGAAGGTAAGATAGTCATCAGCATTTCATATATTATTATTTGAAGAATTAGGGGAGTAAAAGGAATTCTAACTGTATGATTGTTATATTTGCAAAAGCAGGGTACATACTGAAGTTTTTAGTGACATTAGTTCGTACTTAAGTACATACTGAAGTTTTTAGTGACATTTGGCCGGATCCAGACCTATGGGCGCCTTAATGGTGCCCTATGTCATTACGACTGGCATCGTGCACGCCCTGTGCACTCCCCGCTGTTGGTAGGAAATATGGAAACTTACGTGTCCAGATTACTACCTTAACTTTTATGATGAGGTATGCGGCAGTAATACCCCTGTTCCATCCCTCATTAGCGTGTCTATCTCTGCCTTCACAGCGGAGATATGACATGCGTAATGGGGAGGAAAGCCCCCTTTTCATAAGAGCCGGCATACGTAACGTCAGTTACGTATGCTGACACGGCGTCATAAGAAGGTTGTGCACATGCGCACAATCTTCTAGACAGGGTAATTACGTACGCGCTGTACGTAATTCCCCAGTTGGCTGTACTGCAGGATCGGGCCCATCTTGTCAAATCTGTAGAAAATACTCTAGCCGTAACCTGCTTAAGGATGCCCCCCATACACACTACTCTCTAACTTCCTGTGGATTATTTTTACATACTGTTCAAATAAAGCTTTGCTGCAGTTATATGCTTGTCCACAAGTTGGCACTGTGCAGAAAATGAATGATAATTGTTGCAATAAAGATCGTGGACCTGATTCACACTCGATAGGTTCCTAAATATACGCAACTAATAGCAATGAAACTCCTTCGGCATGCCTCCGGTTTCCAGGTTCTTATGTGACTTACGAGTGCCATAGGGCTCCCTTAACTGTAGGTTCGCATTTGAATGCGTAGGGATAGTACTTAGGCACTTTACTGCTTTAGGGCCGTATTTAGACCGATATGAACTACTGCGCATGCGCAGTAATTTTGTTACGACATCTACGTTTATTTTTTGCAACGTAGATTGCGTATACGCAGTCTTTAAGGCCCTTACTGTTTTACTACTTATTCATGGAATGCCCATTCTTGCGTATGTTACTAAGAACCTAGAGACTTTAGGTTCTTAGGGCCTGATCCAGACCTACGAATGAGCGCGGTGCGTATTACTGCTCAGTGTAAAAACTTAGCACTCCCCCGACGGTTATACGCATATAATACGCCCGTCCGATTCACGCTTAAGAAGTTACGAATTTACGCAGAAAAACATCTGCATGCGCAGAACGTTCGAAATTTCGAATTTACGCTAACGGCCAGTGTAACCACGTGAGCGGACGTAGGTCTGGATCTGGCCCTTAGTGTATAAGCACGGAATTTTCGTTCTTCAGTCCTACGTTAATAGTGTAGAAAAGTTACTAAGAATGCTCAGTGCATCCGTTCATAAATATACGCACCTAATATCATAAGAATTCTTAAGTGTAAATCAGGTCCTGTATGTTAGCACACACTGTTTTCTCCAGACATTGGGATATCGCTGATTGTGTAAAATTAGGAGCTCCCAAAAAGCAAATCCTATGATGCAATGCAGTTTCTACAACATTGGAGGACAATACTCACTGGTCAGATGTCAGGCTATCTAATGATTATAGTGTGATTGTCACGATAATTGTGAGATAACTCTCCAGTGTGTTTACTGCTTTGTTGTGAGAAATAATTATCCACTTGAGTTTACTTGTGTGGGATGGGTATATCCTTAAAAATAAATGGAGATTTTTTGATTGCTGCTGCAGTATAATTGTACAAATGTAGCTAACTTAAATAAATGTAACAAATGTGCATTCAGAGTTTTCCACGCTCTGTTTATTGTCCTTAGAAGAGTTGTTACCATAGAGTTGTTTTTTACAGGTATATCTTATTTGATGGACATGTGGATGCTCTCTGGGTGGAAAATATGAATTCAGTAATGGATGACAACAAGCTATTGACCTTGGCAAATGGAGAGAGGATAAGACTTCAACCACACTGCGCTTTATTATTTGAGGTCTAAGCTATTTTTATATCTATTGATTTTCACCATCTGCAATCTCTGCTACGCTAGTATATAATCTGTATCTGTCATTTCATTTTAGGTTGGGGATTTACAGTATGCTTCACCTGCAACCGTGTCCCGCTGCGGAATGGTCTTTGTAGATCCTAAAAACCTTAAATACAGACCTTACTGGCAGATGTGGGTGAATAATAGACAAAACAAGGTGAAGACATCAAAGTATATCTGCACAATGATTTATCATTAGTAGTGTTTTAGACCTGCAGTAACTCCTATATACACTTTGCTTTTTCCCTTGATGCTGTACAATGTGCAACTTTCTTATCGATTTTCTATTTATTTTCATTTAGCAAGAGCAAATTGAATTACACCGCTTATTTGAGAAATATGTCCCTCATTGCATTGAAATGATTGTTGAAGGAATCATGGACGGAAAACAAGGAGAAAAGTTAAAAACTATTGTTCCTCAGACAGATCTAAACATGGTAATTATAAATAATGTTGCATTAGTTTGTAATTTCTGTGTTATTGTTATCCCCTTAATACTCATGTTCCTCTATAATGATAAAAGAAATAGGAATCTGATTGATATATTAATTCTCACAAGAGATCCCTTATTGGATAGTCCATATCTGTTAAGGTCCCAGTTAAAATAACTGCAGCAATGCCTTTATTGCTCTCAGCTTATTCATTTGTCTTGTTTCTCCTATTAATGGCCAGTCACAACAGCTGAAGATAAGAGAAAGATTAACTTTTTAGGATCACTTTACTGTACACAAAGTAAGCAGCATCCCACCAGGAAAAAAAAAACCATCTACTAACATCTAAATTATTACCCCCCCCATGATCAGAGACATTTACAAGATTTAGAAACATTCCCAGAATCCTTCTATGCTATCAAGTTTATTCAGCTACCAGGGATCTCGCTAAAGATGACTTTGCAAACCCAGCTACGTATTTTGAGAAATATCTCAGCCCTCCATTTTGACAGGCCACATACCAAGTAAATTGATCTAGCTGCTTATTTTGCCATTTTGTTAAACACAATCATACACTTTAAAATAGATAAGGAGAAGGTGCCTGAATATATTGACACAAATATAACAGGACCTAGGACTTAGCTCTTTCCTATTACATACTAGAGAATGTCAGCTAGAATCTGATTGGTTGCTATGGGCAACATCTCTACTTTTGCCTTTCTGCAGTTTAGCAAATCTAGTCTCTGGAGTGCTGAAAGTTGCCTGTGCCTGAAATACAGAGTAACAATAACAGACAATTGAAAAGAATATAATAGCTGCTTGACTGTAAGCTCCTGGGAATTTGCATTATTCAACTCCTGTACCCTCGTGTCAGCTCAGAGGCAGAGGTTATTCTCCAGATATGAGTGATATAGTTGATTTCTATCCACAAACACATTATAATCTGCATATGCTAATCTTTTCAGGTGACACAATTGTCCATGATGCTAGATGCTCTAGTTGAGAAAGAAGTTGAGGATGCTGATGTGTTGGAATGTTACTTTATAGAAGCTTTGTATTGTTCTTTGGGAGCAACCTTGCTTGAAAGTGGAAGAATGAAATTTGATGAGTACATAAAACGTTTAGCATCAATGTCAACTTCTTTTGAAGAACAGGTTCTGGCAGGGCCTGGGGAACTTCCAGGTCGGTGTTATTGTGTTTAAGTGAAGACGGTGGCTTTTTTGGCTCAGTGGATTGAATACATTTTAGTTGACTGGATCTGTATTGCGTTTCAGGTCAGCTGCCCACCATTTATGACTTTCATTTTGATGATGAGAGAAAAAAATGGATACCCTGGAGAAAGTTAGTTCCAGAATACGTACATAAGCCTGAGGTGAAATTTATTGATATCCTAGGTAAGCAGAATGTACATTCATTTTCTAAGAGTGGAGGAACCCAGCCAACCTCATGTATGTGGCAAAGCCCATTATAAGAATCCCATCCTTCTGTTACCCCAATAAAAAAACAAACAAACTAGTAATATTGGGCTGTATCCAGATCTAATAACGATAAGAGACTTGCGTACACTACGTATATAAGTCTCCTATCATTCAGAATTTGTTATATAAAATGGACAGGGATGGTGCTGCAAGGTATTTGGTAACCTTTTTAAAGAACATTTTAATAATATTATTTTTGGCAGGTGCCTAGTTTGCCTAGCTGGGAACTTGACCTGTGGGCCCCAACTGGTATCTCCATGAGGACTAAACATGGCTCTGGATTCAGAAGCACTTTTAAATGAAAATTTTAGCTCAGTGGTTGCTTATATCCAGTTTATATAAAGTATTGTTTTCATGGTTTTTACCGGTGGACATAGTATGCTGGTAAACTATGGTATGCCATACATCCGCTGTAATATGTAGAATTATCAAATTCATTCACTTTTTCATTTTCATCAATATATTAAATCAATCTTTTTCCAATATACACGTTTCCTGATGGTGAGTTTATGTATGTTCTAGTTCCTACCGTGGATACTACACGCACCACTTGGCTCTTGCAGCAGATGGTAAAAATTAAACGGCCTGTAGTGCTTGTGGGTGAATCCGGTACATCTAAGACGGCAACTACAATGAACCTCTTAAGGAATCTAAACAACGATAACACGGTATAATAACATAAAGATATTTGATGCTTGTATATTAAATGGCCCATTTGTCATTCATTTGCCCCCTGGCGATTTCCATTTAACATCTGATGTGGTGTACTTGCTTTATAAACTTTCTGATATTACAGGTCAACCAGCTTTCCTCTTGTAAACTGTTGTTAAGCTAGAAAAAAAGAACAACATAACCCAATATAACATACTTCTCTTTCCTCACTATCCCTCTGCCATAGCATTAGTCAGATTAACCAATCTTTATAAACAATTCTGTTTTTGGCAGATTCTGCTGACTATCAATTTTTCCTCTCGTACTACCTCTATGGACATCCAAAGGAATCTGGAAGCCAATGTAGAGAAAAGAACAAAGGATACCTATGGGCCACCTATGGGTAAACGGTTGCTGGTGTTCATGGATGACATGAATATGCCAAAGGTTTGTTTAATTATAACATTTCGTCATAAAGGAACATCTGCTTTTCAATATCTATATGGAATTGTTTCAAATATTTTTTTTCAGCCTGAAATGTTTAAATGTTTTGCAACGTGCTAGTATTCTAAATCTAATGATGAGTTCCAATTCAAATATAGGTGGATGAATATGGGACACAACAGCCCATTGCCTTGCTGAAGCTGCTTCTGGAGAAGGGAGGCATGTATGACCGGGGCAAAGAGCTAAACTGCAAGTACCTCCGGGACCTTGGATTTATAGCTGCCATGGGAAAGGCTGGAGGTGGCCGCAATGAAGTGGACACACGATTTATTTCTCTTTTCAGTGTTTTTAATGTTTTATTTCCTTCAGAAGAATCCTTGCACCGCATTTATTTCTCTATATTACAAGGACATATAACGGTAATTGTATAAAAATGTATGTTCGCTTAAATTAGAATTAGAAGGATGAATGCCATGCGTACTCCTAGTTAAATATAAAGAGCTTATTTAAACTATCCAAGGAGGCAGTCCCTACCCTAGAACAAAAATGTGTATGTAAGGAGTGCAAGCAGTGGCATAACTACCGTGGGCCTGGAAGAGAGGGGGGTCCTTGGCAGCTGCCCACCTTGCACTCACAGAACGCTAAGCAAGCTGCAGACAGCGCTAAGACAGTGCTCAGCACTCCATTTATAAGTTCTGAGCACTGTTTAAATATTCATTGTCAGCAGCTGCGAGCTACCAGCCTCTAACTAACAGCTTTAACACCACTATGTACACTCCAGAAGGGGAGTGTGCATCTCTGTCCCCCGTCCAGACTCAGGTGCTGCCTCCTTGCTATAGGGCGTGAGTCGATACAAGTACTGCTCATATACTGTGCCTTACTGACTAATTGGGTAACTTACTGTTTATAGTTATACATTCTTTTCTGTTCAGTGGAAGAATGAAACATTATGAATGAACAAAGAACTTTCATTTTTAACATGTAAAAAAAATGCAGTGTTTCTCTTTATGGCTATTTAATTGTTCCCAGTGATATGGATTGAATGAAAGGTAACAATTTATAAAACTTCAGTGGGCAGGATAACATTTTCCATCATTCAGATGGTTTAGGTCTCTGAATTATTAATCTGCTTTCAGCTATTTCATGAAGATATCCAGGCAATTTGTGATAAACTGACTTCCTGCACTTTGGAGCTTTATAAAATGATTGTTCGGGATCTTCCCCCAACACCTTCAAAGTTCCATTATATATTTAACCTTCGAGACCTCTCTCGGGTATATCAAGGATTGGTTTTAACAACCCCAGAAAGGTATGTTCTGTTTTCTACTGTTAATGTACTGCACAGATATTATTATATTGTTGTTCACAACCTGCTGTGAACCAGTTTTCTTTTGCTAAATTTAATTTATTGAAGCACAACCCTGATAATGTCATGCCAACTTCTCATGTAAAAATGAAAGCTAATGTGTTCAATAGACCCAAGAGTCTGACAGTTTGCTAAGAGATCTGGTAAGATATCATGGAACTTATTCAGAATTACTCATTTATTCCGTACTGTAGGCTCCGCTGTGGAGGCTATTGTATGGAATTTGAATCTGAGAAGTCCGCATGTAGGAGAGCAGATTGTGTATCCACCAGCAGGGAACCTAGGATACTGCATCCCACCCAACCATGTACAACAAGAGGGGGTTCAAAGGAACCAAGAAGTAAAAGTGGAGAATATACAGTTAATAGTAGCAGCTAGTGGAGAGGTGAATCCTACCAGTTCACCTGAAAAAGCTATATAGAACAAACAAAGAACCACAGCGCTATTACTTGTTGTTAAAAATAATAATACTGAAATGGTATAAGTTCACCAATTCTGAAGTAAACACCTTAGAACCGAGCAGAGGTAAAATAACAGTTTAATATAATGAGAATAAAATAATCAGACATAAAACATAGAACATAAGAACAGTACAGTACTGAATGTGCACAATCTGTAGTAAGATGGAAACTTGCTGATAAATATGTAGAAAGTGGAACAAGAACAGTCCCTGGAGTTCAATAATTGGAAAAGGAAATTGACGGCAATGTCACTCAGTGCTTATATTGTAGTACCGAGGATGTTGTGGAGAAGCACTCCCTAAGGTACTGGTGGCAATAATAATTCACAGGGATGGTATTCAAAATGTGGGGAAATGTGGGGATAATCCCCTCCTGGATGTCAACTTGAAATATTTTTTGCCACAGGACGGGAGCTGAGCTGCGATCCCCAGTGGCTGAAATGTCCAGCCGTGGTCTCCCGTTAATTGAGATGCTGTAAGCCGTGCAAATAATGTTCATATATCAATATTGAACTTCCACAGGTAGTATACTCACAGTCCCACTTTATAGAATTAAAGGTCTGGTCCAGGGTACGAGGCAAGCTCCTCCGTGGGTCAGATAGAGGTTTGTGTAAAGTGGAGGCCACCCGCTACACTGAGAACCCACGGGCCGAAGACCAATCAGCTGTTTAGTGTTTTGGCTCCAGTCAGTTTGCATGTGTGCATGTGACGTTTTGCTGACGCGTTTCGTCCAACACGAGGACTTTTTCAAAGCGGATCTTACTCCAGATTGTGCACATTCAGTACTGTACTGTTCTTATGTTCTATGTTTTATGTCTGATTATTTTATTCTCATTATATTAAACTGTTATTTTTACCTCTGCTCGGTTCTAAGGTGTTTACTTCAGAATTGGTGAACTTATACCATTTCAGTATTATTATTTATAACAACAAGTAATAGCGCTGTGGTTCTTTGTTTGTTCTATACACCCAACCATGTAGACAACTCAACCATGCATATTGCATGCATAGTACCATTTTACTGCAGGATTTCCGTACAAAGTGTCTGCAGTCTTACTCAATTCTGAATACAGCCCCATGTGTGGTCAATATGTTGTTAATTTTAAGTCTTGGTTATTAAAACTAGACTTAAATATATCCAGTGTTTATGAATGTTTATGGAAGAACTTGGCCATGGCTGGATTTATCATAGTCTATAGTTATGTTAACATTTTACTAATTAAGTTTTACTTATCCAGTTGCTTTAAACTGATTTTATTTATAACAGGAAATTGTATTGTTCTATTCCATATTTCTATTTCACATTGTGCTGCAGGTTTCAGACAGTGGCCCAGATGGTCAGAGTCTGGAGGAATGAGTGCTTGCGAGTTTTCCATGATAGACTCATCAATGAAGATGATAAAAAAGTGGTAACTGATATTATTAAATATCGTTTTTAAAAATATGGAATCTATAATACTATGGAATAATATCTATTTAAATTAAGTCCCTAAATGATATAATAACTTAGTAATACAAGTTTAAAAAAAAAACTCAACGCCTTGAAACTATTTTCTATGAGCCGTTTTCCATTTCCAGTTTGTGTTTTCAACTTAAAATTTAAATTTTAAACCTTGTTTCTGTCACCGCTTCCTCTTTGTCGGGAAGGTGTAAAACTAGGAAAGTGGCTGCAGAGATTTGCCTTTTTAAATGTCTACAGTCAAAATGTCGACAGGTCAGATTGTTTAAAGTTGAGTATTATGTTAGTATTGTTAAAAGGCTGCTCCCAGGGTGTAGAATCTAACTGGGGTCTGGTCTTCACTAGAGCCCCAGATGGTAGAGACAGGCTTGTGTGGCAGGACACCCAGCAGGTCACAATCCCTGGAAGGCTGCCCCAGATGTAGCTAAGCACTAATAGCCAGACAGGAGTGAAGAGATTAACAGTGTGTATAAGTGCACACAAGGTAATACAGAAAACAGCTGAATAGTAATCTGGGAACAACTAAAAAAAACAACAACAATAACAACACAGGTAACAAGACTTGATTCACAATTAAGAATCTTTGAGTTTTTAGGTGCGGAAATTTAGAAAGGGACAAACTGCACATGCACAGTAACTAAATGTACGCAATCTACGATGGATTTAATATCGGGACGGCTCTGAATCACTATTACGAATCTAGTTCATCTAGGTTCGTAGTGGATTAAGAATGAAGAGTTTGCTGGGACAAATTAAGAACAAAGATTAGGAGAGTGGATGGAGGGACCCATTTAAATGGGGAGTTCTGGGTGAGGATACGCAACAGCATTCCTAATTAGCCGAAATACGCTCACAACTTTGAACCTAAAGATAAGGTAGCCCTATGGCATTTGTAAGTCAGATAAGAAGCTGAAAAACGCTGGGGAACAGAGATAAACTGAACAACAAAATACAAGAGTACATAAATACAAACAGAATTCCAGACATCAAAGCAGGCTATATCCAAGAATACAAGACACATCCAAATGGAAGGATTCAATGAACATAAATACATACAGACAGAAGGCAGCTGGTATACAAAATACAAGGTGGTAACAGGCATACACACGCCAGGAACACAAGATAACAACTAGTGACTCAGGGAGAGGATGTCCTATTTGTACTGGTTGACCAGGTGGAAGATAATTAATTAAGGGTCCAGCAGCCCTTAAGGGCAGGTCGAGATAATGTCCATGATGAATATAGAAGTCCAAGATTGCCCCTAGGGACGAGACAGGATATTACACCTCCACATGGTGTAACAACTATTACATATATATTACAAATATATCATTTCAGAAGTTAAAAATAAATACTAACATAATACTCAACATTTGACCTGTCAACATTTTGTCTGTTAACATTTCATAACAGACCTTAGGACCTCAAGAGCAATAGCAAGATAGGGGCAATGAAGTAGATATTTTCCAAGACATGATATTGAGGGCCCTACCTTTTGCATGGAGTCATTGTCATGCTGAAACAAAAAAAGACCTTTTCCAAGTGCCAGAACAAGGATTTCACTACTAGTGGTACATGTACTACTGCCTGATGGTATATGGGGGAAGCTAGCAGGGTTATAAGGAGTTGCAGAATTTAAAAAATATTTGTATTTTGGCTATGAACCATACCAGTTGGCAGTGATTTCACCAATATGTAATTATACTGGTGGGCATATGAAAAAGAACTAGAGTTGATATGTTAATAGGAGGACCATAGTGAGAGTAGAGGGAGGGATGTAAGTGAAGAAAGGACTTAAGGAGAGGGCAATGAAGATAGAATGGGAATTGTTAGTGGTACTTGACCTGATTCCATATTGGGTAACTGGTGAACACCAAAAAAAGAGTTGACAATCACTGCTCTAGAACTTCATAGTTTACTGTTGCATTAAGGTGTCCCTTTCCTGAAACAAAACAACTACATCTGCGCATGTACACAGATCAATATTTGGTAATAAAGAACAATGGAAATTTGGGAACAAATAGATATAGATTACTACAACCTAGTTTTACATTTACCATAAAGGTACAAGGCCATATTCGGAATTTGATAGAGGAACACTTCAAAGCAGACTTAGATCATGCCATGAGAGACCCCATCCTGTTTGGAGACTACAGTACAGCAATGCAGGAAGGGGAACCACGAGTATATGAGGACATTCAAGACTATGAAGCTGCGAAAGCTCTCTTTCAGGTAAGATTGTCCTAAAGGATGAGTTTGATGACTGGATTTGTATGTGCTTTTCAATATTGTTGTTCTTTTTATTTCTGTTTTTAATACCAGTCAAAGTATGTATTTATATAATTATTGTCATTTGCAGGAAATTCTTGAGGAATATAATGAAACCAAAACTAAAATGAATTTGGTTCTTTTTGATGATGCTCTTGAACATTTAACTCGTATTCACCGCATTATAAGGATGGACCGAGGTCACGTTCTGATGGTTGGTGTAGGAGGTTCAGGGAAGCAGTCTCTTGCACGATTAGCTGCCTTTGCTGCTGGATATGAGGTTTGATTTCATTATTAAAAGGTGTATGAGATTTTTAGCTCTCAGGATATTTAATATATTATATATTTTTATATTTATATTTCTAGGTTTTTGAAATTGTTTTGAGTAGAGGATATGGAGAAAACAGTTTCCGGGAAGATATGAAGACTCTTTATATGAAACTTGGTCTAGAGAACAAGAAGATGATTTTCCTCTTTACTGATGCACATGTGGCTGAGGAAGGATTCCTGGAACTTATTAATAACATGCTAACATCAGGTATGCATATAGCGCCAGCAGATTACATAGCATATTATTTATACAGTTTTACAAAAATAATGCAACAGAGGACATATTCACAGACATAAACATCTTTTTTATAAGCCAGCACTTCATCTGAGTGGGTGCATCATCATTTATTACTATCCTTATCAGGTGCTCGAAGTGAGGGGGTATACGGGGGTATGACATACCTTCACTTCTTCCACTGGTTTAATTGAAAAGCTATAAATCTTCATTCACTTCTATTATTTTTCTATTTTCATACTGCCACTTCTGAATGTCCATACCGCCACTTCTAAATTTCCACTTCGACCACTGATCCTTATTATTACTAGTCATCCCTTGGTAAGTGCATATAGATACCCCTAAAGCTATTGCAGTGGTGAATTCCCTTTTTATGGATCTTGTGCAAGTTTTGTTCATCATAAAATATTTGTACATTTCTATTGAAAACAGAATGCAAGCAATGAATTTTATACTATAACCAGTAAATATACATTGCATCCGGAGTATTCATAGCACTTCACTTTTCTACATTTTGTTATGTTACAGCCTTATTCCAAAGTGGAATAAATTCATTTTTTCCCTCAAAAAATAAAATAAAAAAAATACACACAATACCCCATAACGACAACGTGAAAAAGTTTTTGGGAGATTTTTGCTAATTTTCTAAAAATCATAAACTAAGAAAGCACATGTACATAAGTATTCACAGCCTTTGCCATGAAGCTTAAAATTGAGCTCAGGTGCATCCTGTTTCCATTGGTCATCCTTCAGATGTTCCTACAGCTTAATTGGAGTCCATCTGTGGTAAATTCTGTTGATTGGACAGGATTTGGAAAGGCACACACCTGTCTATATAAGGTCCCACACTTGACAGTGTGAGAGTAGAAACCAAGCATGAAGTCAAAGGAATTGTCTGGAGACCTCCAAAACAGGATTGTCTCGAGGCACAAATCTGGGGAAGGGTACAGAAAATATCTGCTGCTTTGAAGGTCCCAATGAGCACAGTGACCTCCATCATCCTTAAATGGAAGAAGTTCAGAACCACCAGGACTCTTCCTAGAGCTGGCCGGCTGCCTAAACTGAGCGATCGGGGGAGAAGGGCCCTAGTCAGGGAGGTGATCATGAACCCGATGGTCACTCTGTCAGAGCTACAGCATTCTTCTGTGGAGAGAGGGGAACCTTCCAGAAGGACAACCATCTCTGCAGCACATGGCAGCCCGCCTGGAGTTTTCCAAAATTCTCTGGTCTGATAAGACAAAGATTGAAAGCTTTGGTGTGAATGCCAGGCGTTATGTTAGGAGGAAAAAAGGCACCGCTCAGCACCAGGCCAATACATTCCCTACCGGCCAATATTCCCTACAGTGAAGCATGGTGGTGGCAGCATCGTGCTGTGGGGATGTTTTTCAGCAGCAGGAACTGGGAGACTAATGAGGATAGAGGGAAAAATGAATGCAGCAATGTACAGAGACATCCTGGATGAAAATCTGCTCCAGATTGCTCTTGACCTCAGACTTGGGTGACGGTTCATCTTTCAGTGGGACAACGACACTAAGCACACAGCCAAGATATCAAAGGAGTGGCTTCAGGACAACTCTGTGAATGTCCTTGAGTGACCCAGCCAGAGTGTAGACTTCTGATTGAACATCTCTGGAGAGATGTGAAAATTGCTGTGCACCGACGCTTTCCATCCAACCTGATGGAGCTTGAGAGGTGCTGCAAAGAGGAATGGGTGAAACAGCCCAAAGACAAGTGTGCCAAGCTTGTGGCATCATATTCAAAAAGACTTGAGGCTGTAATTGCTGCCAAAGGTGCATCAACAAAGTATTGAGCAAAAGCCATGAATACTTATGTACATGTGATTTCTTTGTTTTTTTATTTTTTATAAATTTGCTAAAATCTCCCAAAAACTCTTTCATGTTGTCGTTATGGGGTATTCTGTGTAGAATTTTGAGAGAAAAAATTAATTTATTCCATTTTGGACTAAGGCTGTAACATAAAATGTGGAAAAAGTGAAGCGCTGTGAATATTTCCGGATGCACTGTAGGTGCTGCTGCACACCACATTGGACATTAGTTGCAAGATATAAATTAGTAGATACCTATCTTTAAAGTGTATTTTGCACAATTACTACATAATTTACCTGTTTTGCAGGTTCGTGTATACTTAACTGAAATGAAAATGTGTAACATGCTATAATATTTTGTTTCTTCATTTTGTAGGAATGGTTCCAGCACTTTTCCAAGATGATGAGAAGGAAGCCATTCTAAGCCAAATCAGGGATGAAGCTGTTAAACATGGGATGGGTCCTGCTAAAGAAAGCATTTGGCAGTTCTTTGTAAACAAGAGCGCCAACAACCTTCACATCCTTCTTGGGATGTCTCCAGTTGGTGACACATTAAGAACGAGATGCAGAAATTTCCCAGGTAAGATGAGACATGTTTGTATAATGACATTCATAATATTCCAGGCCATTTCTTTCCACTGTAAAAACGTGTTTCTGTTTCTGAATTACTGTAGTCACTAAATTTTGCCTGCAGCAAAATGATGAAGGGCTACACAGACCTAGTATTTTAAATCTACTTGAATCAGACACATTGTAAAAGACATTGCCCAATAGTTCTTTGAGTGCAAAATTGATCCAAGTAAATGATTAAATACCATATACTTTACAATGCTATGGACCTCCAGCAGATTACAAGAAAAGGTGAAATGTGCGTGTATGGCACGCAATCTCATAATCACACTCCCCCAATTGGATGAACAGGGACACATGGTTGATCACTGTTTGTGTCTACTATACGCCTCACCAGACAGGTCTTAAATTCAGCTTGGCACATTGTATATGGCTGTCTTTCAGTAACGCATGATGGAGCATGAATGCAGTAATGTAGAATATATTTACATCAGAGCCTATGGTAATATAGCTGTGTGCTATGTACTGCAATCTATCCACACACATTAAGGGACTGTATTTGACAATCTCATCCCTCTTGTGTTGAGCTATTTAAAACATATTGGAGCTGGATGTATAAGTGCATTTTTCTGTTATTAATATATTTAGAAGTAATTAAGTAACTAGCTTTGGCTCATTTTGATATCCTTTAAAATTGCATCTTAAATTCAACACAGCTATGAATGTACTATGGAAACTGTGGGCTTACGATATTGTTTCTCTGATTCCATTGGGGGACACTACCAAACCATGGGATATAGTAGGTGGTCCTGGGAGTAAGGGAACTTTAAGCTTTACAGTGTAAACTGGATACTCCTCCCCCACTATGCCCCTTCCCTTCAGGGGAAGATCCAGTTTTTGTAAGTGCCCTGAGGATCTGGGAATATTTTTATAGGTGCTTTGCTCCCTTATTTTTGGCTTTTTTTTTAAATGTATTAATGGCTCCTTCTATTCCCTTCTTCTGAGCCACTGGTTGAACTGGCTGGGATATTGATTGCTTAGGCCTCGATGAGACATAGCAATCGATCCCCAGAGCACCGAACATGGTGCTCCGAAAGGTAATGCTTCTCTACACCTTACCCTAACCCTAAGTCTCCCCACTCCCTAACCCTAAATCACCCCCCCACAACCTAACCCTAAGTCACCCCTCCAGCAGCCTAACCCTAAGTCACCCCTCCAGCAGC
Organism: Limnodynastes dumerilii; assembly: GCA_011038615.1. Lineage (NCBI taxonomy): Eukaryota > Metazoa > Chordata > Amphibia > Anura > Limnodynastidae > Limnodynastes > Limnodynastes dumerilii. The sequence continues at coordinate 407,589 of WWET01000213.1, read as the reverse complement.
CTAATCCTAAGTCCCCGGAGAGGGTTACTCACCTTCTGGTGGTCTGGTCCGGCGCTGTTTTCTGAAAATGAATGGGTGAGTATGCGAATCGCATACTCACCCATTCCTAAAAAAAAATTCAGCGGTGTTACACATTCGAAATAGGGACATCCAAAAAGACACGTTGCGGGGATTCGCAATGCTCATATATACCCCACTCAATGTATATTTCTGGAATCTTTTTTTCAATAAAAATGTATCATGTTAAAAAGAAGACATTTAGAAAAAGCTAAGCATATATTTAGTAAATATATATTGAACATATGAATGAAGTATATATTTAAAATTCTTCAGTAAAAATAATAATTTTATAATAAAGGTATTTTTTACTTCAAGGTTTGGTGAATAATACTGGCATAGATTGGTTTCTGCCTTGGCCTCCACAAGCTCTCTACGCTGTTGCTGAATCATTTCTTGGTGAGTGTATTGGAACGCTTTCTCCAGATTTGTGTTAATAACCATGAAAGTTTTGATCATTGGATAACTTAAGGCGGACAGTAGAGTTCCAATGCCGGATCACTGCTGGTACCTAACTCCCATGCAGTGCGAGGGTAGGTCACTTCTTTTACATGTAAGGGACGGCTGACACCAGGACCCTAACTTAATATTCTCACAACAAATGATTTTTTTTTTTCTACTACATTCTCTTCTTTATTTCTTTTTAGACCATCTTTCACAAACTCACAAATTGACATCCAAAAAACGTATGTTGATTTATCTGCTGTACTGGGACAAATAACATAACCTCTATAATTACTAACAATAATCAATTACATTTTACAGATTTTTCCACATAAGGCAACCTGCTACATCGAGGGCTGGATTTACTAAGGGACGATTTGTAAAAATTGCAGGTTTTTGGCGATTTACTATAGACAAATCATCGTAAAATCGCCCAAAATGATGACTTCTCTAAATCACTGTTTTTACAATCACCATGGTGATTTAGAAAAGTCAGAATATACAAATCACTGTATTTACTATACAGCAATTTGTAATCTCGTGTAAAAGTCGCCAAAAAGTCAGACAACAAAAAAGAGGTGGAAGTGAGTGTGGATTTTTGTTCAAATCAACACCCAATTAGAAATAAAACCTCCTTAAAAAACTTAAAAATGAAATAATAATTATCTATTTAAAAAAAAAACCCTGTAAATGTATACCACAGCATGCAATTAATCTTTAGCATGCTGCCGTAAATAGTACTAGAAGGCACAGCATGCCCATGTGTTGCAGGACATGCTGTGACGTTTAGTACTATAAATGGCAGCATGCCAAGTGTTTAAGACATGCTGCTCTGTGGATAACGTGACCACAAAAATATTTAATAATAACATTGCCCCATATAAAACTAATAATAATGCACCCTGTTCTCTATAGTAAGTCACATTTTGCCCCGTAAAATATACTATCTCACATTGTGGCCCATTACTTATAATAACTCACATTATGGCAGCACTATTGTATGTAATATAAATTCTTGGAACACAGTATACTCTATGTAAAAGGACACAATGGGGTGGATCCTCAGGTCCGTCCGTCATTGAAGTTACGTACTGCATGTACGTAATTTCAATGTTTTGTCACCGTAAGGTTCGACGTATGTAATAAAAGTTACGTATGCCAGCTATTTCTAAAAGGGGGCTTTCCTCCCCTTTACGCATGTCGTATCTCTGCTGTGAAGGCAGAGATAGGCATGCTAATGCGGGGTAAGCCCCGTTACCATCAGGTATGCGGCCATAAGGCCGCATATGTGATCGTAAAAGTTAAGGTTGCAATCTGGACACGTATGTATCCAGATTTACTACCAAGAGCATGGAGTGCAGGGGGCAAGCACTCCCCACTCCGAGAACGGCCGTACTGACCTCAGGCGCCCCTTGGTCTGGATCCAGCTCAATGTGAGTTATTATATGTCACGGGCCACAATGTGATTATTATATGTAATTGGCCACAATGTGAGCTATTATATGTAATGGGGCACAATGTGAGTTAATATTATTACACATTATTATTAACTGTATATGTAGCAATGTTGTTATTGAATATTTTAGTTGTCATGTTATCAGTGGAGCAACATGCCATTAATAGTTGGCATGCTGCCACTTATAGTACTAAAGCACATGGGCATGCTGTGCCTTCATTTTTTTAAGGTAAATCGCCACGATTAAAAGCTAAAATTTCAGAGATTCAACCCTTTAAAAATTGCCACACTTCGCTGTCGATTATACATCGTCAGCACAAAACGCCCCTTAATAAATCCGGCACTTTGGGAACCCAAATCGTTGGAAAATCACGCGAAATAGCTGGCAATTAATAAATATTACCTAACTCTCCCCATTGTAAATCTAGGCTCAATATAAGCTTGTAACTACTCTGACAGTAAAAGTAACATGAGTGGTTTAATAAACATCAAGAGTTATAAACTTTGTGTACATATATAATTAATTATTTAGCAAACACTTTTTAAAAATCTTGTAACTGTGTGTATAATACCAGTGATTACACTTTTGTAGTGTTATACACTCTAAAAAAGATTTTATATTCACTGACGACAAGTCAGGTGATTATGAAGGTGAGCCCAATTGTTGCACAATTAGTAAAACACTTTGGACCAGAGCCAGACTTCTGATGGTGTGGCATTTGGGCTCGGGGATCCGATAGCGCATGGTAGACCACTCCCTTTGCTTGCATGGAATTCCGATGGGGGGGGCCCTAGCGTAAAACTTTGAGGAGATCATAATTCTGGATAGCATGCACTGTAATACACGCAATTACTAATGCAAGACCAGAGAAAACTACATGTACCCAGCATGCGGTTGCTGCTCCGGGGGTCCTATTTAGAATATGATACAGTCGCCAGCTGAATTGGGGCTGTATTTTGTTTGAAATTGTCAACAATCAGAAAATTGAGATTGGGAATGGTTACCCAATAGTGAAACTGCATCGGCCTGAGGTTAAGATTAGGGCATAAGAAGGGAGGGTTAGTGTTTGGCTTAAGGAGAAGGTCTGAGTAAAGCTGTGGGACATGGAGGGTAAAGGCTGAAAAGGGGAAGGCTAAAGTTAGGACTGATGGGTAAGGTAAGATAAGGCTGCGGGGAAACAGGGTTAAGGTTATGGTTAGGAAAAAAGGTTATTATTAGGATCTGCAGCACTGCCACAATCGAATATGGAGACTGCTGGCAAATACCATTCAAGTGCAGAATAGAGACCATTGAACTTGCAAACCACAACCCCCAGCAATAGCTCAGCTGCTTTCTACTATTTGCTCTTGTCACAATGTCTAACGTTTGAGTTTAGAGTTCTTTATGAGATATGAAGATATTGGAAAAGCACAATATAATTGATTTACAATGATGGCTTTTAGTGAGGGAGCATCTCATAGGGTAAAGTTGCGTCCTCAGAAGTAAATAAATATTTAAAAGATCTTGCAGGCAAACGTTTTTAATTCAATTATTAATAGAACCTCAGTACACAGTTATATGAAGTAGTCATTATTGTACGCTGATAATGAAAGCTATATAACAGTTACTGTGCTGCAAGCAGTTCAACGTTTTCATATTAATTCACACTTTTTATATCTTTCAGGCGTAAACCAAATGATCCCATCACAGCATTTACAGCCAGTGATCGGCCATGTTGTTATGGTTCACGATTCTGTGGTAAAATTCAGCAAGAAGTTCCAGCAGAAGCTAAGACGCAGCAATTATGTCACCCCAAAGAATTATCTTGACTTTATCAATACGTATTCAAAGTTGTTGGAAGAAAAGAACCAGTTTAATCTAGGTAAAATAGAAATAAATGAATGACTGAATGATCTTCTGTGTGATGATGATATGCAGAAAACCATAAACTTTGCTTAATGGACCGGATCCAGAATTATGTACGTCAATCTATTTACACACATTCTGAATATGTAAGTACTCTGTGCGTGCATACTGCACATGTGTGCACACTACAAGCCATGCTGGATTATGCACTGTAAGCCTCTCTGATGGTGGGGTGTGTACAGCAAGTACTCATGGTGGGCTCTTACGCATGATCTGCGTTACGCACCAGCCCAATTTTAGGTGAGATGTGCGCATAAACGTTAAGGTAGAGTCCAGGGTTCGAAAGTGCTGTACATGCGAGTGCAGTGAACTAACCTCCCCCGTATAAAATATAGGATTGCACTGTTGTTACTTCGATTCCGCTGTGGACGAGTTACGAGGGCAGATTGTACTTCAATCTGGATCCAGTCCTATGACATTATATAGGATCATATGATATTTAATGGCACCTATATATAAATAACTTTCCATGGATTTTCCGGACATAAAGGGCACATGAGTGTGAAGAAATACACAGAAATGTGGTGATCAAAACAAATCTACATTGGTTATTATTATATATGTTCTAGTACTCAAATGTTCTTACTTTTGTATTTTCTCATATTACAGCACAGTGCAAACGACTGGAAGGAGGTCTAGATAAGCTAAAGGAAGCTGCTGTGCAGCTGGCGGAACTTAATGTAAAACTCGCTGAACAGAAGGTGATATTAGCGGAGAAATCATCTGCATGTGAAGCGTTGCTGGACGAGATTTCAGTGAACACTGCTGTTGGTAAGTAACATGTAAAGAAAAATTAGTACAAGGAAGCATAAGCTGAATGTAGTCTAGTGCAACAGAGACAAGTCACTGTACTCCTCTGCCACTATCATCAGACATTAGAGCTTAGATGCCAACTCTGCCTGAATATCAGGAAGGCTCCCTGAGAGTGGGTGATCTCCCTGACTCCCTGAAGTCTCCCTGATGCTGATTCAATTCTAGAAGTCAATGCCTCCCTGATATTAATTTGCAAAAACTAGTAATCTTATATTGTAGACAGTTTTTCTCAAAATCACATGACACTGAATACGTTTACCATTTATGAAGCATATGTTATCATCAGATAATATGCATATCGCACATTAGCATACCTTTAAAACATTTAACATTTAAAAAAATAAAAAAATTGGAAAGAGGGACAAAATTTCGCAGCATGATTAGAGGGTGTGTCTTTTACCGCCCAGTGGGTGTGTCTGGAAAAGTGGGTGTGTTGTGCACTGCCCAGAGGCCTGCCCCTTTTTATTAATTCAGCCATCCATATATCTGTCCCTTATTATTAGGCCTGCCATCCATATGTCTGCCCCTTGTTTATATGTCCAGCCTCCATAAGTCTGCCCCGTTTATATGTCCAGCCTCCATATGTCTGCCCATATTTGTTTTCTAGAATGACAGTAACCAATGACAGTGACCGTATATTTTAGGTCACTGCCATTAACAAAAACAGATTTGGTTCTACGGGAGCTCTATTACCAATACTGTAATGTGAAAAGGCCCAGCCGCACTACTGGGCTAAAAAAAACAAACAAAAAGCGACTTTGTCCCAAGAGTCTTCTGATCTTTCAGGACAAATTGTAAAGTGGGCACTGGAATAGGGACAGTTGGGAGGGATGCATTATGCCTAAGCGAGAATTCTTTTTGTGGCCTGCAGTTTCCTGCAAGAGCATACAAGTCAACTTTTCCAGTGTGTTTGAGTTTCCTGGTGTATGTTTTGGTAACCACTGCCACCAGTGGATGCGTTAGTTGTCCACCAAGAAACTGATCCAGATCTAAGTGTGATTCTTACAAACACAGAGTTACTAAAGTCTGCACGAGGCTAGTTTACTCCCATGACAGTCCCCTTTGACATACGAACTTTAGCTCATTTCTATGTCTATAACCCTGCCTTAACTTCTCTGCAAACATAGGCGGATGGACGGAACGCACGGACAGCAGTACCTAACTCTGCCCATACTGTACAATTTAAATGCCTCTCCCTGCCCATTTTACATATATTCTGTCGAGCAGGGAAATGATGCCGGTCAGGCTTTTTGATCTTGCGGAATACCGTTCCCCTATGCCTAAGAAATTGGCTACTGAACATCTGTCATGTTTGCGCAGTCATTCCTTTATAGTCACATATGCAAACCAATTGTGTATATTCGCTAACCTTTGTTCAGGATCAGGTCCAAAAGGGTTACCTTTAATTACAGAGGTTTTAAACAGGTACAGGAGAGATACAGTCTACAATAAGAAAAATATTGGTTGCTGGCAAGTGAACAAAAATGTCCAAAAATTTCCAAAAGTACTTGTTTCAGAGAGTCCTTTTCCAAAAAATAAAAGCTTCCATTATTCCCAAAAGGAGCTTGTTATCCGAACATTCAAAGTATGATAGGGCCAAAGTGGAGGAAATGTTCTATACCTTGTTCCCCAATAGTATATCTGTCTAGTTTATCTGTCCATATTTTCACAAATTATCTTGGGGCAAAACTCAACACTCAAGTTTTTCTGATCATATAGTTGTTTAGGGGAAGCTGTTAAAGGTTCACAAAGGTAAGTGTGTCTTATGGCAGAAAAATGACAACATATTTTATTATTTTATATTATTTTGTGATTCCATTTTCGTAATACTGACTATCAATACACACCTTTCAATTCTGGCCTTTTTTATTTTATTTGAATGGTATGGTTGCAGAAAGTGAGTTATATCTACGATTCATCCTTGTACTCTTTCCTATTTGGCTTTATTAGTTATAAGTTAATGTTTATTGGCAAAGGTTATAGAGTCATAGTAATTATAAAGTTCTGCAGTGTTACCTTTTAAGTGTCCAGCTCTTGAGCATATATACCTTAAAATAAGAAAATAAGAAAATAGCAGTGTCACCCAATTGGAATTAGAGAAGTGAATTGAAGATAACTTCAAAAGTCCACTTTTCTGATTATTGAATTATTAATTTGACTTCTTGGTTTTTTACAGCTGAAGAGAAAAAGAAGCTTGCTGAAGAAAAGGCTGGAGAGATAGAGGAACAAAATAAAGTCATTGCGGTGGAGAAAACGGAAGCAGAGAGTGCTCTAGCAGAGGCTTTGCCCATTCTAGAGGCTGCAAAGCTGGAACTGCAAAAATTGGACAAGTCTGATGTCACAGAGATTAGGTAAGATTGATTGCACTCATATATGTGTGTGTGTGTGTGTGTAGTTGCCCATAGCAACCAATCAGATTCTAGCTGACATCCTCTAGTATGTAATAGGAAAGTGAGAATAGGAAAGTGAGAGCTAGAATCTGATTGGCTGCTATGGGCAACATCTCCACTTTTCCAAACCCGCACCTTAGTAAATCTGGCTCTTAGTCTTATCTGGTAATAACAGCATAACACAAGTAAAATTTTATTTATAGGGTTAAATTCAACTTTACAGTATCCATAGGAGAAATGTATCCAAGGAAAAATGCATGTTTTTCTGTGGTAAATTTATTCACCTCCATATAATACACTAAAAATGTCAATGTATTTTATTCCTTTACTAGAAGTAACATAGTTTCAGTTCAACCCAAATATAATGTAGAAAACCTTGGAAGGGTCTATAAAAGGATGATATACTATATAACATTTTTACACAGTGCAGTGCATACATTAGGGCACCAGTTACACACCACACTTTAGAATCAGGTTAAGAACCATTGACTCTCTCCTTTATTCCTATCTTCATTTACAATCCTCCACTGTCAATGTGGTCAAGTTCATCATCTCCTGTCCTCCTGCTATTATCATGTACATACATAGCCACCTCCCATATATATTTATTACAGTACTAGTATTGTAATGCTTTTACATATCTATTTTTGATGTATGCCATTCAGCCCCCAACATATTTTATTAAACACACCCTCTGTCATCTGGTATCTCTCTTGCTTAAAACACAAACACCTCTGGATGCTGCAACCCCTAATATCCCTGCCCAGCCGTTGTACCACTAGTTGAGAACCCTTGCTATAGGGTCATTAAAGCCATAATCCAAAATTGCTGTGTCCTATACTCCTAAAGAGTTATCTTCATGGTACTGATGGAGAAAGCCCTGTCAGCAGTTACATTTTTTGTTCTCCACCATGCTTACTGTGCAAAGCATCTACCTCTTCACTACCTCTATATTCAGCAAGGGATTCCTAAGCGTGTGGCAACAAATAAATCTATATATGTACCGTATCCTTAACATTTGTTTATGTCATTTTACTGGACTTGGAATAAGATGTTTTTCTTAATTTTTGCTCATCAAAGGAAGCTGTAAGTACTCGTGTCACGGCCATGTGACGGACATTCTGATGTGCAGTGTTGTGAGGTGTCAGTGCGAGTGATAGTATTGTGGAGTGTAAATAATCCAGATAGCACTAAAGCTTCTTTCTTGCCATTTTAATTACTTTAAAAAATGATAATAATGTAGTCTTATATATGTAAAAAAGCAAAAACAAAATAAACTGCTTTACCTCCTGTAAATGTTATACATTCTGTCCCAGAACAGGATTGAAAGGAGCATTGATTATGTTTTCAAGGATATTTATCATATAATATTCTTATGTCTCTATTGTACTAATTATACAGAATGTTTGCACTGTAGGAATTAACAGCATTCGGGTGTTTTTACGGTTTACTTTTCTGTATTACATTTTTTATTTTTTTATTTTTTAAATCTTCCTCATAGAACTTTTATTTTACAGTATCATGTCTTTGGGTCAGTCATCCAGTAGTATGGCATGATGTTTGAGCTTCATTGTGTGCAGTGATCTTTGAGTCATCTAAATTTTAACTGTATCATGTTAAAGGTTAATTATTTGCAATTTTGTTAAGGACATTTGCCAAACCCCCAAGGGCAGTTCAGGTGGTTTGCGAGTGTATCTTGGTTATGAGAGGGTACAAGGAGATCAGTTGGAAAAGTGCAAAGGGAATGATGTCTGAACCAAATTTCCTGAGAACGCTCATGGACATAGATTTTGATTCCATCACTCAAAATCAAGTCAAGACAGTTAGAGGTAAGATGGTAATACTTTTGCAGTTTGTCAGCAGCTGATGTATATGCTGTCATGTCATGTCAGTGTCTTAGCTAAATTAACTCAGCATTACAGCAAATGATTGACTAATTTCCCATTGACCTTTTATGTTTTGGGTTACCTTTAGGTTTCTTAAAAAATCTTAATGCAACATTTGAGGAGATGGAAGCCATTAGCAAGGCAGGCTTGGGAATGTTAAAATTTGTCGATGCTGTTATGGGTTATTGTGATGTGGCTAAGGAAATCAAACCAAAAAGAGAAAAGGTGCAGTATGCTTAATAGCTTTTGCTAAACTATTTTTTGTTTAATATCATTTTGTTGTTCTTTATTTTTCCAATATTATTATTATTATTATATTATATTATAATAATATTTTTTGATCAGTAATAGAAATAAAAAAATGCTAATAGGTTACCATTTCTAGATAAGCCTTTAGTATAGAGTGTGGGTCTTATTAATGCATTTCATATTCAAGAATCTAACAGTAATTACACATCAATGTATTATATGAGGTTGGTGTCTAATACTTGTTTAGCTAATAATTACAACTCTTTCCAATGTGTCATAGTTTCACTGGATTAAGCTAGAGGATGTGGGACATTTATGTAAGTTTGATGTAAGATAGAAGGAAAAATAGGGATTATGTTTATTGTAGTTGTTTAAGATTTTCATAAAATATATAGGTACATTTGCCTTCCATAAGTGTCCTATTTTTCATGTAGTTGATATGTAATTTCCTTTTGCGGTTCCTAGACTCAAAAAGATAGTGAAAGGTGAGTATTATTTACCTTTAAAATCCACATCTTTTAGACAGCTAAGCACACACTGATTCCAAGATCTCCATATTGGTGTGTTTCATGAAATTGCCAGTTGGTCTGACAATAAGTATACAGTATATTTATAAACAACTTCGGCTCCAATGTCCTTCAGGTGCATATCCTCAAGCATTACTACATAGAAATGATTGTCTGCTTCTGTGATGCAGGTGGCAAAACTGGAACGAAACTATTACATAAGTAAGAGGGAACTGGAGAAAATACAATCTGAATTAGCCACCATCCAGAGTGAGTTGAAAGCCCTGGGAGAACGATACGAAGCAGCTATAACGGAGAAGCAAAAACTGCAAGAGGAGGCAGAAATCATGGAGCGCAGGCTGATTGCAGCTGATAAGCTCATCTCTGGCTTAGGACATGAGAATATACGGTAAGTTTGTAAAGATTTTCCAGATAGGAAAGGTCTAATCATTTTCATCTGACATTTCAAATTTACAAAGATGAATGGAATTAAACATTGTCCTTTGTTACTTGCCTGACTTATGTGTCATATTGCTTGAACAGGTTCTCACACATTTATATATATTTGTTCTAACAGGTTTTTTTTTTAATGTAGTGGCAACGTAGTCTGTAGCACATTTTAATTTTGAAGTTACCTTATCACTTGCCTTCTTATAAGGGCTAGGTATAAATAATTGACAAATGATAGAACATAGCTAATTTACTGTATAAGTGGCAGATGTCTGTGCATCCTTATGTGTTTCCAAGTAATCTTTTTATCTGGATTTATTATGTATTTTTAGTTGGACAAAAGATTTAGAGGAGCTGAAAGAGAGAAGAGTGAAGTTACTTGGAGACTGCCTGCTTTGCTCAGCATTTCTCAGCTATGAAGGTGCCTTTAACTGGGAGTTCCGTAAAGAGATGGTATATACAGAATGGCAGCAGGACATAGTGGACCGTGAGATTCCTCTGAGTCATCCCTTCCGGATTGAAAGTCTACTTACTGATGATGTTGAAATTAGCAGGTAACGGAGCATGAATCAAACTATATTGTTTTAGTGTGGTTAAGTATAATAAGAATCATAGAAAGTGACAGCACATAAGAGCCACATGGCCTATTCAGTCTGCCCATTTGTTTATTATATATTATAAGGGAGAGATGTGGATCAGATGGAAAAATATAAATGATTTATTGCTGGGTATGATATGTTCATGGAAATGTATATGTTGCAATTTTTATAGTGGGAAAACAAGTAAGTGATGGGCTCCGGTGAAAAAAAATGCATGTAGTCCTGTTCCACAAGTGTCGTGAGTAAAGGTCTCACAAGATGAAATCATCATCCACTGTAGCTTTGCTCCACTTCACTGAAAGGGTGATAGATAAGTGGAATAGCCTCCCATCTGAGGTGGTTGAGGCCAATACAGTAGAACAATTTAAACATGCTTGGGATAAATATAAGGGTATCCTAAATTGTAAACCAAATTGAGGGTAAATAGCGTCTAGGTTCGGTATAGTTTTGAATAAACAAATGGGCAGACTGGATGGGCCATGTGGCTCTTATCTGCCGTCACTTTCTATGTTTCTATGTTGAATCATGGAGCTGACCCTGAGCTCCTGTTCATAATAAACAAAATCCTAAATAATAACACGAGTGATAAACAGAAACACAAGAAGTATTCAGTCTAACAGCTAATAAAAGAATATTACCCAAAGCTTGTGTATTTTACTTTAAAAATATCGTTTTCCTGTAATGTTGTCTACCCTGGTAATCCCTGTGGCATTTGTTGAGTTTGTCGATATGCAGCCGCATGATCCTCTGTTGTGACTAATTTAGTAAAGACACCAGCCCTGTTCCAGATGTGTACAAAATGCGGGCACAATGCACATGCCACACTCACATGCAGACATTGCAGTTGTGGTACGTGGCATATAGAATTGCACTCAAAGTGCATGCATACTGAGGAGTAATATAAGGAACCTACCACACAGGCACACAGCAGCCCAAAAGCTTTGTGTTCTTACAGTCTTGCTTGTGAGTGCTAATAGTATTAAAGATATGATATATAAGTAGAAATACAATTTATTACTATAAGTAAACAAATCCTAAAGTAACTGAAAAGGCATAATATATGATATATAGCATCATTAAATGATATGTTTGTTGATTTTGCAATAATGTTATTTTAAAAATGTTAATTAAGTTTGTGATTCCATGCAGGTGGGGCTCAGAAGGATTACCACCAGATGAACTGTCAATACAAAATGGCATACTGACCACAAGGGCCAGTCGCTTCCCACTGTGTATAGACCCTCAGCAACAAGCACTGACTTGGATCAAAAGAAAGGAGGAGAGGAACAACCTTAAGGTGGGGGTCATCTTTTTAAAACATCATAACACAGAAACATTGAAGCAGAGCAGACCACATGGCCCATGCTGTCTACTCATTTTGTTTTGTTTTGCTTAAACCTGTAATGGCTCAGGACCCTCACATGTTTCATATGCTTTATTGTGTAAGTCTCTGCTATAGCACTTATAGGAGGCTTTACTACTTACTCAACTACACTTTCATTAAATAATGTTTTATAACAATCTTTCAAAACATACTACCATTTCAGGGCATGCCCTTATATTCTAATACGTAGCTTCCTTTAAATAATGACTCCATTTGGTACCGGTTAAACCCATTGCTCATGTCCTTTTGAAGCCTCTAGAACAGAATCCGGTATTCCAGGTGAGGCTGTAGCAATGACCTATAAAGTGGCATTACTACTTCTCTCCAACCAAGCACCTAACTTTCCTTTCATATTGCTTTGTTACATCGCTTGACTACTTTACATTTTTCTAAAAGTGACTGTTAGAAAACTTTACCCCACACTAGTTTCCCATTTATGTGTATTTAATAGTTGTCCAGTCTTTTACTGGGTTAAGTATTTTGCTGTAAAGGAGTATTGATTGTAGAATATGATATCTGACAGAGGTTGGCACACATGAAAAAATTATATATATAGAATTTTCTTATAGTGTGTTTTTCTTTTTACCTTTTAGATTTCCTCTTTTAATGATCCTGATTTCTTGAAACAATTAGAAATGGCCATTAAGTATGGCTTTCCATTCCTCTTTCAAGATGTTGATGAGTACATTGACCCAGTCATTGATAATGTCCTAGAGAAAAATATTAAAGGTGCTCAAGGTCGTCAGTTTCTCTATTTGGGAGATAAAGAGGTGGATTATGATCCAAACTTCAAACTCTACCTAAATACAAAACTGGCAAACCCCAAGTACTCTCCTTCAGTATTTGGTAAAGCAATGGTCATCAATTATACAGGTGAGAGTTCGTTCAATGCTTTAAGTACTTTTAGAGCTTATTAATATATTTGGGGTCTATGAACAGGTGGGTTTTAATTTCTCTGAGCACTTGCAATGTTCACTTAAAAATTACAGAAGAGGAAGATAATCTATCTAAAAACATTGATTGCTTTTAAGCTGACACTATACATATAATGTGAATTAACTGTGCATGTATATTATATGTGTGGTTTAAATGGAGCCTACAGCTCAATCTGGAATGTTTCTTTTGGACATCATTAACCATCTTAAAAAATGGCTGCAAGATTATTTGTTGTGTGACCACATCATCTTTAAATATTCAGATACTGATATTAAGAATGGGGCCAGATTTAATAAGCTGTGGGAAAGGAAAGTGGAGATGTTGCCCATAGCAACCAATCAGATTCTAGCTCTTACTTTCCTATTACATATAAGAAAATGTCAGCTGGCTTATGTCGTTACATTTGTTATAGTTTAAATAAAATTACATTTCAATAAACTAGCTGCTATGAGATCCTTTCAATGTTTCTCTATTCTCTTTGTCATGTATAGTTACTCTGAAAGGCCTTGAAGATCAATTACTCAGTGTTATTGTTGGCTTTGAGAGAAGAGAGTTGGAAGAGCAGAGAGAAAATCTCATTCAAGAGACCAGTGAAAATAAAAAGTTGTTAAAGGACTTGGAGGATTCCTTGCTGAGAGAGCTTGCAACATCCACTGGTAACATGCTGGATAATGTGGAACTAGTTCATACTCTTGAAGAGACTAAGTCCAAAGCTACCGAGGTACCTAGCCAATGTTATTGTTTAATGACAGAAATGTAAGAATATCAAGTTATATGTTGCATTCTCACGGGTGTGGTTTGCCAATACAATGGTCTGTTTTGCGACAGTCCGTTGTACAGCAGTTGAATGAGGACTATTGGAAATCGCTGGCAGGCCCCATTTTAGGGAGCAGCTGTGCTGCGACTTTCTAAGTCACAGATTTCTCTGCCATCAGGTTAGTGTTTTATGCTAACCTTAAACTTAACCCTTCCCTAACCCTCTGTTTCCCACAGCCTAATCCTAACCTTTCCCTTCTTCAACCCTAGCCCTAACTGTCCATGTCCCGCAGCCTAACCCTAACCTTCCCCTTAAGCCCCAACCCTAACCTTAGCCTGCAGAAGTCGCCGCATGCTGTTGCTCTCGGGAATGGGTCTAAATAAGTAGCTGTTCCCAATAGCAAGTTTCTATTTAGCAAGCTTATTGCCAAAAATACAGCTGCCATTGAGTTGATGGTTGTATCATTGCGCAATAGGGCCAGCCAGACCGACAAGTGCATCCTCATTCTCAGTAGGTTTCAGGCACCCATTTGTGGCCAGTAAAATTACTGAGCATCAACCATTTCCTGTAACAGGTCATTAGGTTTAAAAGATAAATAATTATATGGTTAAATGCCAGAAGAAAGAGAAATACAACACTGTCTCTACAAACATAAAGAGCCAGTATGTAATGATATATTCCTGATAATATAGTAGTCTCTGTTACATTGCAACTAATTAAACAAGAAGAGTGGAAACTAACAATCTCCTGTCTGGCAAATCTAAGGGCCGCTCCAGAATCTATCAGCAGCCTTTGATGTGGTTGATCACCCTCTCCTGCTCCACACCCTTCACTCTCTATGCCTTTCTGTCACTGTCCACTCCTGGTTCTCTTCTGATGTCTTGGACCACTCCTTCTCTGTCTCAACTCTCAGCTCCTCCTTCTACCACTCCTCTTTCCATTGGTGTTCCCCAGGGCTCAGTTCTTGGTTGCCTTCTGTTCTCGTTCTACACCTCCTCTCTGGGTGACCTCATCCTTTGGCTTTCACTACCACCTCTATGCCAACGACACTCAAATGTGAAACCACTCACCAGGGCGCAAAGTCTAACTGGGGCCTGGTATTTACTAGAGCCTCTGATGATGAGATTAGGCTTGGCTGCAGGTAACCCAGCAGGTCGCAGCCCCTGGCGGCGGCTCCTATGCGTGTGTGTAAGAGGGCTGAACAAGACGAGGGACACAGTGAACAGACAGACAAACTCTGCGACGGGCAATGGATGAACTAGTGCACACACTTGCAGAAACACTCAGCATGCACTTACAGAACACAAGGGAAGTATGGGAGCTGGAACACAGGAGCAAACACAATAGGAGTAAACAGCAATCAGCAGAAAGGCAGAAGGATGGCAGGAAGGGAGAACACTGAAGAACAAGGGGTTAACCAGGAAAGGGCACTCAGGAATCAAATTTACTAGAACTGACAGAGCATAGAACTGAGAAAGCAAGACAGGCAGGGTAGCAGAAGCTATGACCGGCAACCCCTGTTTCAGAAAGCCAGATGTTTAAAGACCCAGCGTCCAATCAGCTCCTGCTGTCAGACACACCTCTAGACTAATGGAGCTGTGCACTGATTACAAGCCCAGCTGAAGGCAGCTACAGAGAAAGAGAGCAGTAATGTAAACAATTACACACTTCCAGTAGCAGCTTGAAGCGACCTCTAACCCTCTCTCTTGTCAGATTGCTTCTCGACCATCTCCTCATGGATGTCCCAGCGCTTTCTCAAGCTTAACATGGACAAAACTGAAGTCCTAGTCTTCTCTTCTTCACATACCCCCTCTACCCCTACTATCTCCATTACTACTGGCGACCCACTTCTTGCCTACTCTTCCTCCACCTAAGCTTACCTGCCCTCCCCATCTTCATCCCTGTGCCTCCTGTTTGATTACCCCCTCGCACTTAGCATGTTAACTCTTATGAGCAGGACCCTCCTCCCTCCTGTCATCACCCCTCTCCCTTATCCTCATTAGTTACCACCTTTTCTTTCTGTCTATCTTTCCTTATTCATCTGCTCCTACACACATATCCTGCTTCTTTATTTTTTATACATATTGGGCCTGATCCAGACCTACGCCTATGCGCTGTGCTTACTAAAGCACAGCGTATCGGCGTTCATTTTGACCGACACTTCCCCTGTGCGGGCGTATGGCCCCTTCCTTACACCGGCTAAAGGCTACCCTAACTTCAGCCGGCGTAAGGAAGGGGCCATACGCTCGCACAGGAGCGTATGGCCGCTTAGCCCGC
>WWET01000213.1:380286-391465 GCA_011038615.1 Limnodynastes dumerilii | reverse complement strand
CCCCGCCCACCTACACTAACCTGAACGTAGGGATGCTGGGGGACGTCCCCTCCAGCATCCCTGCAGCGCTGCTACGGATGCCCGATCCATGTTCGGGCGTTGCCGTAGTGACGCCGGACAATATCTGCCCGGCGCATGCGCAGATTGGCTTTTCAGCGACGGCGAGTGTAGGTCTGGATCAGGCCCATTGTTCCGCTATTTTTGTACTGTATTTTATTTTTGTATTGTACCTGTATTGTGTTTCTTATTTTTATGAATTTGTACCATGTCTGTTAATTGTATTGTATATGCAACTATTGGCTTTCCTATCGCTTCTATACGGTGCTGCAGATACCGTGTGGTGCCTTATAAATTAATGTATAAATAATAATAACAAAATGTAGACACAAAAGGTGTGTATTGTTCCAAATAACTTGAAAATAAAACTTAGTTACTCCTGGGCTAAACCATGTTGATTTCAGGGGGACTCAAGTTAATTGTATACTTTGCATGCAGGGATATATCTTGGAATTGCTTACTGCACACAAATACTGACCTGCTTTGCTATCACACTGTTATTTAGACTTGGTATAGGAAACATCACCTCTCAACTCTAATACTGTTTGCAACAGATGAAATATGACTCCCCTGCAATCAACATGGTTTAGCCCAGGAGTAACTCATTTCAAGCACTTAACTAGGTCTAGATCCAGCCCTAGTTCAGTATTTCAGTAAATGTAATAATTCAGAAAATATCTGATACTGACCCTTAATGGAAGCTACTTTTAAGAATTGTCACCATTTTAAAGGTAATAGTAGTAATCTAGTATTAGGGATTTTGCAAGTCTCCATAGCGAATACTGTAAGCAGAAGTAGGGACAGCCAAAAGCTGCATTTCAGCTGTCTCTATTTTGAATGTCTGCAGTTTTAGATTTTTTTTATTCACTTTCAGAAGCGCCGCCGCCAGGGACTTAAGGTTAGGCTGCAGGGGGGGGAACTTAAGGTTAGACTGCAGAGGGGGAACTTAGGGTAAGGCTGCAAGGGTGAGACTTAGGGTTAGGGAGTGGGATTGCTTACCTTTCAGAGCACTGTGTTTGGTGCTCCAGGGATCGATTGCAATGCCTCTATTGCATCTATTGCTATTGCATAAGCAATTGTTTGCCTAACCAGTTTGGAACTGGCTGGGAGCGAATGGCCCTATCGAAATAGGGCCGTTAGCATCGGTGACCCACACTCTGTTAGGGAACAGATATACTATAGGGTTGGATATCTTTAAGGAGATTCTCAGCAGCAGTCACGAAATTTGTTTTAGTTACAACACATTATTTTCTTTTTCTTTGTACCTTGTTTTTAAATATTTAGCTGTTTTCTAAAACAAGTTTTTTGTACTAAAAATGTTTTCCATCCCTTGCTTTTCCCCATGTACAGAGTATTTAGAAGAATATACTCTTTTTGTCGGTGTCTGTTAATTTTTGAATGCCAGAAGAGTAATCTAAAAGCGTGTTTCCCTAATCGGTAACTGGCAGGTTATTCTAAGAGTGAAATAGACTGTAAAATGTATACAAAATAACTATTCACATACCAAAAGCATAACAGTAAAAAAGATAAATGAAACACATGGGGCCAGATCCAGACCTAAGTGCAGTTTAAGTACGATCTTGTAGCGTATTTATGTGATTGTAAGTACTATGCTCTCCCCCGGGCACTCCCCTCGGTCCCATGTAATTTACTTGATTTCCGAGAAACCCTACCTTAACTTTTCCTTGCGTAAGTACAGTCGTACGTAATGGATTGTCGCACTTAATGGCATAACCCAGCCCATACTGTATAATTTAAATGCCTCCCTCTGCCTACAAAGCGTATTTTCGTAAGGATGACCCGCCCCTTCGTATGTATTTACGAGGAAGGCACGTGCGAATTCAGACACCTAACATCTGCCGCGCGCATGCACAGTGCATACAAAAAAAAGTGGACGTTATGCAAGCGGCTAGTGTAAATACGCTTTCGTAATGAACTCTCTCTTGATCAGGCCCATGTTGATTAAATATAATAACTAATTGTTTATAAAGGATTTAAAACATAAATGAGCATTTACATTTATAACTAGGTGTCAGAAAAACTGAAACTAGCAGAGAGGACTGCGGTGGACATTGATAAATTACGAGATGGCTACAGACCAGCTGCCAAACGTGGAGCCATACTCTTCTTTGTACTGTCTGAAATGGCACTTGTCAACTCGATGTATCAATATTCCCTGTCTTCGTTCTTGGCTGTCTTTGATTTATCACTACGGAAATCTTTGCCTGATGGTATTTTGGCGAAAAGGTTGAAAAACATAATGGACACTTTGACATTCAATATTTACAACTATGGATGCACAGGTTAGCATTTTCTGACTTGAGAATTATACTAATCAATAATGATCAGGGGTCACTGCTTACTGAAGTGTGATAAAGTGGATCACTTCTTATCACAGAGGAAAATAATAGTCCTGGTTCTCTAATAGAAATGCTACAGCGTATTTGCAAACAAAGAACTATTGGCTGGATCCAGACTTAAGTAAGTGCTTGAAATGAGTTACTCCTGGGCTAAACCATGTTGATTGCAGGGGGGAGTCAAGTTAATTCTATTCTTTGTATGCAGAGATATACCTTTGAATTGCTTACTGCACACAAATACTGACCAGCTTTACTATCACACTGTTATTTAGACTTGAGATAGGAAACATCACCTCTCCCCTGCAGTCAACATGGTTTAGCCCAGGAGTAACTCATTTCAAGCACTTACTTAAGTCTGAATCCAGCCCTATATCACCATCTGTTACAGTAGCAGAGTTAAAGGCAGTTGTGACAAGTGCTAATATATTGTTAAAACAGTCTGGTTAGAGGTTTTTATAGGCCATTTGGTGCTGGGCACATGGTAAATCCAGTTACTTGGTGCCCAACCTGCCGCTGTTTGCAGTGATTATTATTATATTAAGAGTTGTTATGTACTGTGCACAAAATATGTACTTCTATAAATGGAATTTTGTCTATCATTGATTTGTATGTCCTAAACAGCATAGCTGCAATGGTTTTACTGTACAATTATTTATTTCATCTCAATGTGGAACTTTTTTCAGGTTTATTTGAGAGACATAAGTTGCTCTTTTCCTTTAATATGACCATAAAGATAGAACAAGCAGATGGCAGGGTACCGCAGGAGGAGCTGGACTTTTTCTTAAAAGGTAACACATTTCGTTATGATATAATATATATTGTGGAAGGCACAAAATGTCTAAACCATTCTTTAATCTTTTATGTCGTGACTCCAGGTTTTGGTTTGAATTCAGTGGATTCTGATTATTCCTTTATTTATTTTTTATTTTTTAAAGGAAATATCTCCCTAGAGAAAAGCCGGAGAAAGAAGCCATGTTCTTGGCTCCCAGACCAAGGATGGGAAGACATCATCCGTTTGTCTGAATTGTTTCCGTCCCAGTTTGGGTCACTTCCTGATGATGTAGAGAAACATGAGTCAGAATGGAAAGATGTAAGTGGGATACTCCTCTGACTCCTTGCTGTGTTCACAGTCAAAATGTTAACTGGTCAAATTGATGACAAGTCAAAATGTCGACAATTGAGTATTATGTTAGTATTACATATATTTTATCACATTTTTTTTTAAAGCTATTTGCATTTCATTAAGCTTACAGATATTACAAATAAAAACGAATATAGGACCGGATCCAGAGTTAGGAATGTTAGGCCACTTACCCACGCGCTCCACAGATCTGCATGATTGACTTAAGGCGGGCTTACTGTTACGCTGCCATAAAGCCAACACAAGATGGGGGCATTCACTCCCCTCTCTCTGTCAGACAGACAGACCTCCGCACGTATGGAAAGCGTGCAGGGGTCTGTATATGGTCCATAATACTCAACTATCAATATTTTGAACTGTTGAAATTTTGACTGTCAACAGTTCATAGCAGACCCCTCCTCAGATTGTTTTAGTTATAGCATAATAACTACACGCACTTTTTTTTACTGTGACAATCAATACTAGCCAGGCAGTTTAAACTAAACTACATGGGATTGATCTAGACCTACACCGATCTGCGCATGCAGATGTTGCCCGGCGTAACTAGGGAAACCCTTTAGTCAGGACCGGGCGTCTGTAACTACAGCGTGGTTACGGTGGAGGGGGCGTTCCTCTCCGTAACTATGCTGTAGTTAGGGAAGGTAGGCAGGGGGAGGCAGGGAAATGAGGAAGGGTGGGCTGGGTTAGGTTGTTACGCTGCGGTGCCCGGCGTATTTACACTCTGTTATGCCGGCTGAAGTTAGGGTAGCCTTTAGACGGTGTAACGGCGTGTAAGTACGCACAGCGCAATAGCGTAGGTCTGGATCAGGCCCCATGTTCCTCTTACCTAATAAAGGTTTGTTTAACCACACAGACCTTAGAGTTTACCTTCAAAGGAATAAACCTGTGTAGTACCTAATGGAGAACTACACAAAGCTTTGCAGAATACATGCAATGGTGTTATATGTGTTATATACAATGAAGTGCGTTACAGAAAACAATTACTCCGACAATAATAGAAATAGATATTTGTTTTCTCTCTTTTTTTATTTATACCTAATTCTACATTTTTGATCCTTATTCTAAACTTCTGTTTTGAAATATCTACAATAAATGTTAATATAGAAGAGATGTCAGGCTTAAAATCAATCAATCAGTCAATCAATGTTACCTTTTTTATCCTTATTTAGTGGTACGACCTGGACACTCTGGAGCAGTATCCCTTCCCTCTAGGCTACAATGACAAACTTTCTACCTTTCAAAAACTGCTTCTCCTGCGGTGTTTCAGAGTAGACCGTGTATACCGAGCTGTCACAGACTATGTCACAGTCACTATGGGAGAGAAGTAAGTCACTGCTCACTAATGGAAATCTACTATTAGTAATGGGTTATTACAATGTATGTCATATGTAGTCCAAGAATTATGTGGAATTTTCTTTTTCTACTGATGGGTTCTCTAAACAATTTCACAAAATAAGTGTAAATGCACACGCTTGATAACTACTCCATGGGCTAGATGTATTAAAATGCAGGAAAGATGCAGGAGATTCAGATCAGATTCTAGCTGACATTTTCTAGTATGTAATAGGAAAGTGAGAGCTACATTTCTATAGGTTATTTTTGACAGATAGCTTACATAGCGCTAAAAAGTAATTTTATACTAATACATAATTTTGCCCTACAATTAGTGGGGGTTATTTATGACCCCAGCATAAACCTCTTGCGACACCATGCATTGCATTTTCAGGGCATGATGGAATACAGGAATGTTGTCCCTATTTAGTGGCGCAAGCAGGGAAAGTTTCTGGTAGCCCCCTTAAAAATTCATTAATCATACCAGAGCGTTTCTGGTGCATTTATTGGATGTTTTAGAAATTGATCCAGGCCATTAACTAGAGCGATTTTTGGCCCGATCCACGATAATTGTAGGATCGGGCTGATAATTGCTCCAGTGAATGGCCAGCTTTAGACATTGATTTTTTTTTTTTTTGGCCCGATTGGTGTTTTCCGTTTGATATGCCTTCCCTCTTCTTCTCCCTCTGTTCTACGCAGCCTAACCTTAACCCTCTCTAACCTTAACTTAACCATCATCATCCTGCAGTCTGACTTTAAACCTCCCCTCTCCAGAGCCTAACCCTATCTCTTCCTGTGTCGTAGCCTAACCCTAATGAAAGAATAAGTGTAATCAACAAACAAACAAAAGAGAGAACCCGCACGGACAATAAATTGTATTTAAGGTGTCAAATAATTCCTAGCTGATGTTTACACATCTATACCAATCAGTCAGCTAGGGTGCCACTCAGCGGATAAACTACTAAAATTTTTGAAAGAAGGAGAGAAAAAGACCGCTATAATAAGTGCACAGACAACCTTTTACATTCCAACATAGCGTAGCCAAAATATGCAGCTACCACGATTATATAATTTCACCATATATTTTATTTTATTCCACAAATATATCAACCAATAGCGACAATACAATTAATAAAACAAGTATATACAGTATTAAAATGTAGAAGAAGCGTTTGCGAAACGTACGTCGGTCTGCTGTGGGGAGCCTCGTTCCAGTTCCTGACCCGTTGTTGCTTGGAGTCGCATTACCGCTGCCGTTCTTACTTACCATACGGACATTATTTCATGTCGGTGCAATTTGGTCTGCAGGGTAATGTAGGTGCCCGTAAGGGTGAAGCGCCACCGTGAGGTGGTTTTTTCATCTTTCTTTTTTCCTTATTTTTTGGTTTAAAGGATAGGGCCAGCTTTCGGACCATTATATAATATGTACAACAGACTTCATATCTTATTGAGTAATAAGTCTATTTATGGGACATTATGGAATTAACTTGGATATGTGCTGTGTAAATTTGGAATCAATTAATTACATACATGCTGTATGTGAATTTTCCGAATATGACACTCAAAGCATGATTATCCATCTGGGTAATGTGGAACTATTGCTCCCTACATTTTAATACTGCAGCTACTTGTTTTATTAATTGTATTGTCGCTATTGGTTGATATATTTGTGGAATAAAATAAAATATATGGTGAAATTATATAATCGTGGTAGCTGCATTCCTATATTTTGGCTACGTTATGTTGGAATGTAAAAGGTTGTCTGTGCACTCATTATAGCGGTCTTTTTCTCTCCTTCTTTCAATAACATACTATGTAATGTAATGGAATATATTAAAGGTCTAGATTTGGCAGATACTATAATATAATGGGATATATTAGGGGTCTGGGATTGGCATAATATGTACTGTATATAAACCACCTATATTGTAATATGTGCCATAACTAAACCCCTAATATATAGCCAAATGTACTTTATGCAGTGTACCATGCAAGTCCCCCTTTTGTTACATATATTTCACGCATTGGACACTTCCCTTTCAAAATCCAGCGTTTGGCCCTGCTATTCATATGTAGAATAGGGCTATAGGGCAGGCGAGGCTCAAAACGATGTGTGAGATAGAGATTTTGTTTATATGTAGGCAACTCTGAATATAGTATACACTGGATTTTTAGTAAATATGTAATATACAATCCATATATAAATGCATCCGTTAAGCACATATATTATAAGTGGAAAGCTATAATCAGTTCTGAAAATCTCAAAATGATATGGAAAGAACAATGGTCCAATAGAAAAACAAAAAGAAATCAGGCTTTGTTGCGATAGTAGATAGTAATAAATGACAACATTCAGTATTATAAAATGCCTCTTTTCATGGATTCTTATGGGTAAGCTTTATCTATCCAAGGATCCATTTATTGCTATGAGAACCTGTAAATGAGTAAAATCCATTATTTAAACAGTATGGATCACATTTAGATTTTGGACAGTATTTTTTTGTTTTGCTTAAAATGTTTTAGAAGTGCGATACAATACAATGTAATAGAAATACCTGTATAAAATCTACAAATTGGAAATGTTTGCACTGCTTGCAGTATGATATAGTCGTGTTTACTGGAACACTTATCTTGGAGCCAGCATGACCAGACAGCCGGACAAAAGCACCTTAGGGACCAGCTGTAGTACAGACAGGAAAGTAGTGTCTGTGCAGTTTATGTGTATAGCTTGTTGTAACCATGTCATTGCTGGAAGGTTCATTAAGCCTATAGATTAATAACAATTTACAGACCTTTAAAAATGATGTAGGAAAGAGGTACTGTCATGCATCCAAGGGCTCCATTTACTATCATTAGCGCATCGAGCTGCGGGTGATATTTACAAATACTTACCCCTCTGGTGAGGTCTCGTGAGGGTGTGTGGGACTTTCACTGGAGACGTTAGGCTTCGCTCGTAGGTGAGGTTCCGGCACATGCTCAATGGCTAACTTTTGGGACTTGAAAATGTAAAAGTTAGTTACACTATGCATGTTCCGGGACTTCATAGAAAGACACCGGACAGGTAAGTTTAATTGTCTTTACTTGTCTTTCTATTAACTTTAATGTTTATATTTATTTATTGCTAATGATAATAGTAAAAAAAGAGTAATTTATAAAAAAAAAACAAAAAAAACCACACAGAATCTGTGTACTCTGGCAGTCTCCCTATACATACCCCCTTTATTCCCCCTAATTACAGCTATTAGGGGAGGAAAAGGGGGCTATATTGGGAGACCGCGGGAATACTTACACTTTGCACACAGATGGCGTTATATATAGTATTGGTGCGTATTGTTAAAATTCACGCTGATACTTAGTAAATATAATGATCAACCGGCCTGCATTAGAGCGGGTCAATGATTGGAGATACTGGCCTGATTCACACTTAAGTGTGAAATAAGTACGCACGGATTCGCAAATACACATGCCTAAGGTGCAAGGCCACACCTATAACACTCCCCTCATACAGACGGATTTTTGCAGACTTCTGTCACCACAGGGCAACCTTAACCCTCCGAGTGTATATTTGTGCCTAAGCTGCTTAGGTTCGTGAGTACATTACTAAGCGTGCCCTTAATAGGCCATTTAAATGCCTCCCCCCACCCACTTTCATGTAACTGCCTACTTACAGAGGACTGCCATGTCCCTTCGTACGTATCTCACTAAGCATGGATTTTAAATCCGTGCCTAATGGATTTCCATGCCGAAATCCTGCATAGATTGCGTAAAAAAGTTACTACACATGCGCAGTTTATCCAATCCTAAAATTAGGCACGGAAAATGCAGCACTTTCGTAACTGTGAACACGGTCCACTAATGCTAATGAGTGCCATGGTTTCCATGGCGATCATTGCATTGTATATGGCGGTGCCTTCGTTTTCAGGAGATAAAGACCGTATTCACCTGAAAACAGTCTTTATCTCATGGAAACAAAGGCATCACCGTTTTGTAAATGGAGCCCAAAGTCTTTGCAAAAGGAATAGTTCACAGGAGGTATGGTAGTTGCTTTAGTATAAAGGGAAAAGTATGTTCCCTTATCATTGTACCTGGAGATAAAAAAAAAGTAGAAAGGCTTAAGGAAATAAAACTTGCTGGTATTTGCTTGTACTGCACAATGCATGTTATGCTTTTTTACACAATGTGATGCAGTGAATTGCTGTAACTATTATTATTATCGTTTAGTTATAAGGCGCCACAAGGTGTCTGCAGCTCTGTACAAAATACAACAACAAAATACAGTATAGACATATAGGATGTAGTAGCAATTTATGTTATTACTAATCAAACAATAAAAATAAGTAGAGAGCAGAAGGAAAACACCATGTGGTAGTAACAATCTAAACAATTTATTAATAAAACAACAGTTAAAATGTATGCTATCAAATGTAAAAATGAAGTAAAAAAACCAAAACAGAATTACAAGACTGCTGAGCGTCCTACCACATGCATGAGCCTGGTTCTGATGACCAACCTCCAGGTTAATGACCTGCAGAGCCAGCGCCTTGGAAGATATGGATCCATCTGTGGTGCGTTTCAGATGGTTCACGCTATTTCTCAGGTGGCATGGGGAGCAGCACATGAGAGTGATTTATTGGAAAGGATTCATTACTTAATTAGAACATATCCATATGTGGTTTCCCTCTTTTAATCTAATAATGTTAAACCTATGCATTTATCATGAAAATCTACATTATTTTTTGTTTCTACCAGAAGGTGGGGCAAGTTTTATATAGATTATTGTGGACAAGGCTGTCTATCCATTTAAATGAATTGCACCTTTGCTCTTAGGGATAATTTACTAACACTTAGATTATTTTTCTTAGGTATGTGCAGCCGCCAGTGATAAGCTTTGAAGCTATATTTGAACAGAGTGTTCCAACTTCACCTATTGTCTTCATTCTAAGTCCTGGGTCTGATCCAGCCAGTGATCTTATGAAGCTGGCAGAAAGGTCAGGATTTGGAGGAAATCGCCTTAAGTTCCTTGCTATGGGTCAGGGACAGGAAAAAGTAAGAAAATGGCATTTTTCTCAACAAAATGTGTTCTATGTTTCCCATCTGCTACAATATGTACTTTTATGTTGGGTTACTGATACTGATATAATGATCAACATTAAACTGTAGTGTGATGCTGTATCTTTTTCTATTATGTTTAATTTCACTACATTTTAAAATACATCTGATTCTTAAATTTGTAAAAATTGTTTTAATTTTGTATATTTTGCATTTGTTTTTACTAATGAAATGCTTTTATGAACGATGCTTGCCATTAGTCTTGCTGTATGGTGACTAGACTTGTAAAATTACATTTGAGACTTAGGGCTACATTTACTAAGCTGCGGAAAAAGAAAAGTGGAGATGTTGGCCATAGCAACCAATTAGATTCTCACTATCACTTTCCTATTACATACTAGAAAATGTCAGCTAGATTCTGATTAGTGTATATGTACACTTTTACCAATACTTCTAGCCAGACATAACTCACAGACATACAGAGGCTTTGTATGACATCAACATGTGGTCCTGGTAAATCAGTGGAGAGAATCACATAAATGACAGGCCTCGCTCTTGTGCTGCACATTAATGCACAGATATATGGTGCTCTGCAGATCCAGGACAATAACAACAATGTTTTATGTTGACTGTGTTAGGTGGCCCTCCAGCTCCTGGAGATAGCAGTATCTCGTGGCCAGTGGCTCATGTTACAAAACTGCCACCTCTTGGTGAAGTGGCTGAAAGACTTAGAAAAAGCATTGGAGATGATAAGGAAACCTCACCCAGACTTCCGCCTTTGGCTCACTACAGATCCCACCAAAGACTTCCCTATTGGAATACTACAGAAATCTCTTAAGGTAAATATACTCCCTGATAATGTAACAGTAAGTAAATTGTAAAGGAAATACTCATTTTCCAGGGCCCTTCAGCACAACACAAGCACAAATAAGGAGTTATAAAGAGCTTTATAGGTAGTTAAAATATAGACTATATACTTCACATAATGCTATATTATATTTCTGGCAGAGAGGGAACCTTGACCTCCCAGTTTGCCCCCCTAAAGCCCCATGGCCTAGGCTGCAGTCTTGTTAGCCTGACTGATCAGGCCTTGTCCCTCAGAAAACATCATAATGCTTATGACTATGGGGTAGATCCAGAACTACGTTTGCCGTACGTTTATTTGTGTATTGTATTTTCGTGTGCGTACCTTCTATACACTCCCCTAGGCACACCCCTTGAATGTACGTATTTTGTCAAG
>WWET01000213.1:368507-379650 GCA_011038615.1 Limnodynastes dumerilii | reverse complement strand
TATATATATATACACGTATATATACACATGCATTAACACAGACATTAAGCACTATTACCTTTATATTGTTGACTTAATTCAGTCCAATGCGGATTTTCTTCTGTCTGCAGGCTCGTTGTGCTTCACACCGTCCCTCCTCAGGAGTGTAGAGCATCTGATGTCATGACGTTGGGCATAATGCGCTCCTGGGAGCAGAGTTTCAGAGAACCACCGCTGAACACAGGTCCTAAGAGGTGTTGCTTGAGTTATGAAGAGTTACAGAGGCAATAGAGCCTATGTGACCCTTCATTACACAACTTATACCTATAGCCAGGATCAGCAGTGGGCTGTTGAGACCTGGGTGCAGCGGTGGATCTCCAAGGCCGCTCTGAATTTCGGGAGTTGTCCCATGACGCTGAGCCTGACTGCAGGAGTTCTCTAAGGTGGCAAGCTATGGTGGTTGTGCGGAGACTGCAGGCCCCTGTATCGGCATGAGCCCCAGTTCCTTGCACCGGCCACGCCACCGGTAGTTCCGCACCTAAAGAAGTTTAGAAATGAATTAATATGGGACACAGATAAATGTTGAATTTATATGTTCTGCAGGTTGTCACAGAACCTCCTAATGGATTGAAATTAAACATGAGAGCAACATACTTCAAGATCACCCATGAAGCTCTTGATGCCTGTTTACATCCAGCATTCAAATCCCTGGTCTATGTGTTGACATTTTTCCATGCTGTGGTGCAGGAGAGAAGGAAGTTTGGGAAGATCGGTTGGAATGTGCCTTATGATTTCAATGAATCAGATTTCCAGGTATTTTTGGTATTTTAAGGAAAAAGCTTTATATTTCACCTCTTTTCTTTTGTCTCTAACTCTCGCTATGTATTTGCCCTTGTAATAAATTAATTGTAATAAGCCATTGTTTATTACTTAACCTATTTAGGATCATATAGATTTGTGTATTACATTCAATATTCAAGTGACTTCATTAAAATAGAGACTGTATCCTAGTGAGTGCTATTAAATACAGACTGCATCCTAGTGAATATCATCAATACAGACTGCATCCTATTTCTTTTATACAATACATACTAGAGCCTAGTGAATATCAATACAAAGTGCATCATAGTGATCACCATACACAGACTTTATCCTAGTGACTGTACAATACATAACAATATGCCCCAATAATAGAGGCAAATAGAAAATAAACTGATAGAATATGTTTCATCTACTATACTTCAAAGCAACTTGACAATATTAATGTGTACTATTATATTGGTACCATTTCTATCTATGTTGATAAGGATCAGTACATATACAGTTCCTTTCATAGCCATGTACAGTATGCTGCTGAAATTTTACTTTTCAGGATTTTCATAATAAAACAATAAATAAATGAAAAAGAAAAATAACAAGGGAGAAATTCAAGGAATCCTTTATTTTGTTATGAAATTTTGTGTGACATTTTAAAATAAATATTTGTTGTTGCTTTTTTTTATAGTCATCCAGATACATATATCTTTTCAATCAACATAAGTTGCTTTTTTAATTGTTGGTTGCTTTTTCCTTTTTGTGACATTGTCTTGCTTTGTTCAGGTGTGCATGGAGATACTACATACGTATCTGACCAAAGCTTACACCCAGCATGATACAAGGATACCTTGGGGCAGCTTGAAGTACCTAATTGGCGAGGTTTGTACTTTTTACTCTTGTCTTTGCTCTTGTAAATCAAAAATCTTGTAACATTCGCACTACAAACACTTTTATTTTCCTGCAAAATCAGGATCAATGTATGGTCACTATTGTTTAACCTGTAGAAAAGCTATTAATCCAGTAAAGCCTTACTTTTCTGAGCCAGTACCCCTAGATTCCTGAGATCACTCCACTGCTTGATGGTGTTTTATACAGAAATTGCAGATTTTCTATCGCTCTGTTATTGTGTAGCTTTTCTGAAAACAAATAATAGTCTTATAATATTTGATCTGATCTACAGGCCTCTGTAAGTGGGCATGATCTGAGTGCTTGCATCGGTAAATGTCTGCCTTTGCGTTTTGCGAGTGCCATAGTTAGAACACAATCTGTGCTGTTTAACCTTCCAAATATTGACACTTCTTATGGCTTCATATAACTTGGCGTATTTTGGTCACAAGTGGGCAGAGCTTATTACAGTGTACAGTAAGGGCGGGTATTCGGTTTGCCAAGAGATCCTCACTTTCACTACATTGCCATTAAGTGGGGATGGATCAGAAATGTTGAGATATTTAGTGATATCAAATAGGTGATGTATTACATGGAAGGATTTGAGGTTTTTCAAAACCATCATTTATTTTTGAAATTGTAAAAAAAAAAAAAAAATTTAATCTACTTTTAATTCACTTTATTTAATGCCACAAATGCGTAGCTTTAGAGAAACGCCAAAACATTAATATATACACACAGTTTGTGAGCATACTGATTAATGATAAAACAGTCTATATGCCTTTTACAATAAAGTATAATAAATTGGTCTGGTGAATAAATTGCTACGTGCCAAGTTGAGTAGTGAAATACACAAACGTGACAATTCCAAGCGTATCAAACTACCTCTGAACCACCATGGGGCCCACACTACAAATATGACTTCATCATGTTACTGTAATTGTGCATACTTTAACAAAAAAATACACACAACTGTGCAACTGACCTGCAGTAAGCAAATCATTTAGTTTGCTACATCTTATCCTATATCCTAACAATCTGTAGAATCTGAAAAATAAAAAAAATGGTGTCACCACGGTGTGAGTATATCTCCTCTTTACCTGCTGGAAACAGCAAGGTTTGGGTAATTTGCTACTGGCAGCCAGTAAATTTGAATGTGTGTTAGCAAAATGATAATAACAGCTGGCAGAGACTACATTGCTTGATTGAAAGAAGGCCTAGGATTAAAAAAACAATCCTTATGGAGGTCAAAAGACCGCACTTACGCAATCCACGTACAGAAATGGTAGGTAGATAGCATAAATAAGCTGCTACGGCTG
This sequence comes from Limnodynastes dumerilii, assembly GCA_011038615.1. Lineage (NCBI taxonomy): Eukaryota > Metazoa > Chordata > Amphibia > Anura > Limnodynastidae > Limnodynastes > Limnodynastes dumerilii. Next base: position 376,651 of record WWET01000213.1, on the reverse strand, counting down.
TGTAGTAGCTCAATTCTTAAAACAACGTACGTAAGACGAAAACTACGGAACTGTGAATCCGGACCGGAGTGAGTACCAAGCCTTTAAGATTAATTGTATTTGCTGATGCGTGTAATGTAGGAGTAATAAAATGAATGTTTAATTTAGACCTATCTGTCTCACATGAAGCTAACGAGAGAATTATTTGAAGCAGAAATTTGCCATCTGTATCTTGGCAGGTCATGTATGGGGGGCGAGCCATTGACAGCTTTGACCGTCGTATTCTCACCACCTACATGGATGAATATTTAGGTGACTTCATATTTGACACATTCCAGCCATTCCACTTCTATAAAAATAAGGAGGTTGATTACAAAATTCCCAGTGGTGAAACGAAAGATGACTTTGTGGGTAAGATCAGCAAAATATTAAAATAGTTTGATATATAACAATACACTTCTTATTCTAAGGCCTGTAATACATTCATTAACCCATGAAATTACATTTGACTGTGCAGCATTTTAAAGCTTTTTATATTTAATACCAAAGAAATATGTATTTACTGTAAATGTTCATTAACAGAGGAGATAGAATCACTTCCACTTGCAAACACACCTGAAGTGTTTGGCCTCCATCCTAATGCTGAAATTGGATACTACACACAGGCAGCTCGGGATATGTGGTCTCATCTCCTGGAACTGCAGCCTCAAACAGGTATCTGTACTGAAACTGCTGTAGGCACTGTACTGGGGAGGTATTATAAAGGGCCAGTCATAGGAAAAGCTTGCTTTACTTGTCATGTGTAACCTTGCCTTATTATCTCTCCAGGTGAATCTGGTATGGGTATAAGTCGAGATGAGTACATTGGCCAGGTAGCAAAGGACATTGAGAACAAGCTGCCCCAAATATTTGACCTAGATCAAATTAGAAAGAATTTGGGGCTGGATATATCACCTACCGCCGTGGTGCTACTGCAGGAATTGGAGAGGTTTAACAACCTGATAATTCGCATGTCCAGGTCCCTGGCAGAGCTTCAGAAGGTGAGTAATATAGAAAAACATTCACATTTCTGTGCATATTTTATATGCTTTAATGTTCAGGAATGTAATTGTAACTATAGTCAATCGGGTTTTTGTGAATTAAAATGATGACACTTGGGGAAGATGTAATTAAACTTTTGGAAGCAACCAATCAGATTTTAGAAATAATTTATCCGGAACACCTCCACTTTTCATTTGTAGAATGTTAAGTGCAGGCATGGGCTACTTGTGGCACTTCCAGGTAAGTGTAAGTCCTATCATGCTTTGTAAGGTATCACATATGCCTAAGCTGTTGGAGCATGCTGCGAGAACACCTGGGGCCAGACTTACTAAGCTGCGGGTTTGGAAAAGTGGAGATGTTGCCCATAGCAACCAATCAGATTCTAGCTGACATTATCTAGTATGTAATAGTTAAATAAGATCTAAAATCTGATTAGTTGCTATGGGCAACATCTCCATTTTTCGGGGACACTAAACACAACACTGCCGGGGAGGGAGGGGCAATGGAGAAGTGCCCACCTCCGAGCTAGCGCCCGGTGCTCAGTGCTTCCATTGTCTCCGGTACTTCCGCCACTGAGCAGAACATAGAGCATAGAGCATAGAACACAACTTGTTCAGTCTCCATGTAAGTAAGTTATATCAGGCCTGGCCAACCTGTGGCTCTCCAGGTGTTGTGAAACTACGAGTCCCAGCGTGCTTTGTCAGGTATCAGCTATGCCTATGTGGTTAAAACATGCTGGCACTTGTAGTTTCACAACACATAGAGAGCCACAGGTTGGCCAGGCCTTATCTATAGCATTCTTATCTGCCTGTCTAAATGCCTGTTTGTGGTTGTTACTACTATACCCTCTGTTATGCCTGCAGGCTTTGGCTGGGGAAGTTGGAATGAGCAATGAACTAGATGAAGTGGCTCGAGCTCTGTACAATGGGCAGATTCCAAACATATGGCGAAGACTAGCTCCTGATACCTTGAAGACTCTAGGAAACTGGATGCTTCACTTCAAGAGACGTTACAATCAGTACACCTCATGGGTATGAAATAGGGCTGAAGGAATGATTTTTGTGCCATCTTATAATGAGATCGTGCTGTTGTTGCTTTTATACACTTGTGCCATTTTTGTTAATCCTATATGCCTTATATATAGCAGCAGAGCACTCTCATACATACAGTCTCCTTACAAGTAGTTTCCAAACACCACAAGAGCTAAAACCATCGATGCTGCTGCCCCATATGCTTCTGTTACTTGTAAGCCATGGTGAATGGAAAGCTTCAGGGCTTCAAATGCCAATAGATTGAGTCACCAGGTATTTTCCTAAAAAATGGAATTAGTTCATGATTGGGCGTAAGCATAACCCATGGCTGTTTCTCTATCCAGTCTGTATATTTGTTCCATTTTTTAATTTTTTCTAAACCCTTGTATGCCTCTTGCCATAAATTCATAGGTACCTTTTGATTTATTGTTCTATATATTGTGCCAGGTGAATGAAGGTGAGCCAAATGTTATGTGGCTGTCAGGTCTACACATTCCGGAGTCCTATCTGACTGCTCTTGTTCAAGCCACTTGCAGAAAGAATGGGTGGCCCCTTGACCGTTCCACTCTGTACACTCAGGTTACCAAGTTTCGTACAGCTGATGAGGTCACCGAGAGGCCTGGACAAGGTTTGTTAAATCCATTTCTCTCACATGGCTTCATACTATATTTATCCTAATATTGAGAAATACCATTCATAACATCTTGGATTTGAATAATGAGTTTTATTCTCATTCATATGGTTCATTCATCATTACTGAGCATTGATATCAAGTGTCCATCTCAAAGAGCTCAACGCTTACAGCTACTCATCCATTTACATTTCTGAATATATCAGTTCGATGTGTTTGAAATCAGATATTTTTTATTGTTCTCTATATAACACCACAGTATCTATTATTGCCAGCTTTTCTTGTGGGTTATTACCAATGAATACTGATTATTGACACTAAAGGCCAGATTTACTAAGCTGCGGGTTTGGAAAAGTGAAGATGTTTCTTATAGCAACCAATCAGATTCTAGCTGACCTTTTCTAGTATGTAATAGGGAAAGCAGCTTTTGCTGTGCACAACCTATGAACTTCTTTATCAAAAACTGTTTTCTGTTCTATAGTCCTGTATTCTTATATATATATTTTAAGTCGTTGTTCACACGTGATTTAGGTACTTTGGTCAATATTCTGAAGATAAGTGGAGATTGTTTGCATATTTTGTTCTGGCTTCTTCTTGCATTGGTATCCTGGGTGCCATGGTGCAGCAGCTTTAATATTGTTAACCATCTCTGCTATTTATTTAACTATTTTGTATTCATGTTATATTACTGAGTTGAGCACTGATTAGGCGCCACTTAGGGATTCCTTCTGTCTTTTTACTAGTTATGTCAGCAAGTGCAGACAAAATCAGTATCATTTCCACAATGTTTACAAGCAGTTTTAGCAAATATCTTGACTTTATATTATATCCTATCCTGTAATACTGCCAGCATTTCATATAAGCTCATCAGTGTTTGGCTGGCTGGTGATATTACAGGATGGACCCCTCTGCATAGCTGAAGGATGTGACCCCTTCCTGCACCACCTTTGCCAATGCGCCTATCCCTATGACCCCAAGTGTCTCCTAGATAGGAAGCTAGAGCACTGCTGTACCTAAAATCCAAAATGTAATCCGCTGCTTTGATTCCTTTTTCTATGTTATAACTCGTTGTTGTTGTTTTTTTCATATGCTTTGTGCAGGTTGCTTTGTGTCTGGCCTTTACTTGGAAGGAGCTGATTGGGATATAGAAAAGTCTTGCTTAATTAAAAGTAAACCGAAAGTCCTTGTGGTGGAGCTGCCTGTGTTAAAGGTCATCCCAATTGAATCTCATCGGCTCAAGTTACAGGTTAGTTACATAAAGTAATTAAAAAGGTGTTTAAATGGAACCTGGTTCTGAATAGACTGTATATTCTTATAAATGCCTATCTGCTTCTGTCATATTTGCCAAGAGACAATACAAAACAGTGTGACATGACGCTAATCCATGATCATTGCTTTTAAATTATCTTGATCCAAATTAGGATAAAAGAAATAGACCACAACGTACAACGTTCTGAAATCCATGTCAGAAAAAATAACTGATTATGTAACCTACAACTTTATGCACAACTTAGTCATATACACAGCTTTTATTGCACAGAAAAGACAGTGTAGATTTGTGAATATTTTTCAGTATAAACCATTCATACATTTTTGTAAGGCCGCACAGCATCTGTAATTTGTACTTACATACAGTACTTCTACCAGTGTTTGGCAGCTGAAAATCAAGGCTGAAAAGTTTTGCAATTGCATTTATTAATGTAACATTGGGCCGGATCCAGAACTACGTCTGTCTTCCATTGACGGACGTAGTTCAATAAACAGTAGCTACGGCGCATGCGCAGTAGCTATTGTATGTAATCTGCATATCGTTTCAATAAGTAGATTGCGTATATGTGGTCTAAAAGACCGCATATACGCAATCTACGCATCGAAGCGATACGCAGATTACGTACAATAGCTACAGTGCATGGGCCGTAGCTACTGTTTATTGAACTACGTCCGTCTATGGAAGACGGACGTAGTTCTGGATCCGGCCCATTGTGCATAACTTGTGTTCCAAAGCAGCTTCAAAAACCTCCATATAGCCATTTGAATGCAGGGTGGCCTGTGCCCAGGTTGCATGTAACATTTATAGAAGCATTGCATTTTCTAGGCATGCAGTGCTAATAAATGTTTGCATATGCTAAAACTTGCTGTGTGCACATCTTCCAAGTCATTTAGTTATACTCCAGTGTAGGCTCTTATTTTTTTATACTCTCCTTTTACTAAAGTTCTGTGTATGTGTAGTGGTGGAAGATATACTTTCAAAGCTGTCTTGTATTTTACAGAACACATTCCGGGCTCCTGTTTACACTACGTCTATGAGGAGAAACGCAATGGGAGTTGGATTGGTGTTTGAGGCTGACCTCTATACAATGAAACACATTTCACACTGGGTGTTACAAGGAGTCTGCCTCGCTCTCAACTCTGATTAGATTATTATTAAATATGCAGATTTCAATATATTTTCTAGGGTAAATATTTTTATTTTAATATGTATGCAAGTTACACATTTAAATAAATGATTATATGAACTGCTTTTCTTGTTGTTTTTACCTTTAAATATTTAGTAAAGTTAAACCACTGGGATTTTAATGACATTATTTATGAACAGGTTTTTATATTTAAATAATAATAATTTATATTATGTAGCACTTTACAGAGAATATTTTACATTTGCCTCAGTCCCTGCCCCAATGTACATGCTACATTCCCTAACACATACACACACAGACTAGGGTCAATTTAGTCTGCCGCCGATTAACCTCCCAGCATGTTTAGCATGTGGTAGGAAAACACACACAGACATGGGGAGAACATACAAAATCCACACACAAATAAGGCCTAGTCCAGGGATTAAACTAACAACCTCAGTGCTGTGAGGTACAAGTGCTACTCACTGAGTCACTGCATTGTCCTAAATATTGCTAACTGATACTTAACACTTAGGAGATTTTTAATTTATTTATCTAAACACAATCTTCTGCACTTCCATTATTCCGTTATTTATATGCTTGAATATAATATTATTATATACACAGAGTTAATTTTTTTAATTAATATATTATTTATATGTATATTATATATTTGTTAATATTTTATTAGCTTACTACAAGCAGCTTTTGGCAATGTCCATGACTATGCTGTTTTTCTTGTTTATACCCACACATATGCCCTTATAATAGTTATCCCTGTGAGCTTGCAAATAAACACCAAAATAGTTTTCTATTTGTCTCCACATACCTGCTCACGTAATAGTTTTTCATTTACCCTATGAATAGTTGTAGATCTGCCTCCACAATATATATTAATATGCATGTAAAGTTATTCCCCAACAATCGTTATCCATTTATCCACCTTTCTCTCCAAACCACTGTGCACAAGTCTTTGCTGTCTTCCACTGGGACTGACTGGCTCACATGTCCTGAGAGAAGCAGATTCCCAGCAGCTTCTGATGTCACTGCTCACTGCAGTGCAGCCTGGGTGGTGACACCCAGAACAGTTGTCTGTGGTCTGTGTCTGGAGTGGGGGTTATGTTTTGGAGCTCTGAACACTGCTGTGTGGCATATTAGGACCTGAGGCACTACTGTGTGACCTAATATATACTGCAAAAATACATTACCATTTCATTAATACATATTGTAAATATTAAATATTTTGTGTAAAAACTGCCCACCCGTTTTAGGACTTGATGCTATACAAATAACGCCACAATGATTAACTTTGCCGACATTCTACAGGTTAAGCTAACGATAACACAAAACTGCCCAGTGATGGGAAGCAGATTTCCTGCCAGTCACACACTATTGTGCCCCCAGAACAATACTGTACTTTGACTCCGTATACATTTTTGTAAAATTATTATTATTGAACCGGATCCAAAGATCCGATTTTTCAGGAAACTCACTGCTAATCACCCACACCCCTTGCACAGATGAACATCTTATAGCCATACCCAACCCTTAAGTTTTCTTGCTTTGCAACGTGAAATGGCTGCGTTTCTGAAATATCAGTACACAATCCGTCAGCACGCCCATATGTGAGCATAAGTTTGCCCCCTGTCAGAAGCTACTGAAAATGTCATTTGTTGGAAGTCTGGATAGAGCAGACTGCATACCGATTGGGTAGCATGAATGGGTGAGCATGGGCATAATGCAAAAATTGACTAAATACAATGTGGCAGTGTGGAAAATGGAAAAGTAAGAAGTCTAGATCCAGTCCATTATTATTATACTTTATTTAAAAGGCCACAGTTTCTGCAGTGAACAACAAAAATGTGCAAATAAGGAGGGGGGCAGCATGAGAGGAGTCTTGGAGGTGGAGTAAGATGGGATGATGAGGGAGGAGTCAAGAACAATCAAATGAAAGGAGGGGGGTTTACTGAAGGGGGAGTGTGTACTGCATTCAGTTATTAAATGTATGAAGGGGCTAATTGATTGAGGGTTATGAAAATTATAGTGAAGATCTTGGTGAATAGGAGAAACAGAAACAGAGCACCGAGAAAGATGAAACAAATGCACATGCAGAATTGAGAATTATAAAAAGAGGTACAAGGCAGGTTAATAGAGGACCAGAAAGGTGAATATCGCAGTAGTACAGATGAGAAATTATAAGGGTATGCAGCAGCAAAAGTTGTGGATGGAATGGACCAGGGGCAGAGTCAAACAGGACTGGGCCAGGGCATCCGATGTGCATGAGAGAAGCTGTAGGCTTAAAACAGTGCTCAGCACTCCATGTATGAGTGCTGTTTATAAATACACTGCTCACTAAAATAACACATCCTAGATCTGAATGAATGAAATATTCTTATTAAATACTTTGTTCTTTACATAGTTGAATGTGCTGACAACAAAAATCACACAAAAATTATCAATTGAAATCAAATTTATTAACCCATGGAGGTCTGGATTTGGAGTCACCCTCAAAATTTAAGTGGCAGGTGGTGAGGTGAGCACAGACCACTTCTCAGTTCCTATGCTTTCTGGCTGATATTTTTGTCACTTTTGAATGCTGGCGGTGCTTTCACTCTAGTGGTAGCATGAGACGGAGTCTACAACCCACACAAGTGGCTCAGGTAGTGCAGCTCATCCAGGATGGCACATCAATGCGAGCTGTGGCAAGAAGGTTTGCTGTGTCTGTCAGCGTAGTGTCCAGAGCATGGAGACAGGCCAGTACATCATGAGACAAGGAGGAGGCCGTAGGAGGGCAACAACCCAGCAGCAGGACCGCTACCTCCGCCTTTGTGCAAGGGAGAACAGGAGGAGCACTGCCAGAGCCCTGCAAAATGACCTCCAGCAGGCCACAAATGTGCATGAGTCAAACGGTCAGAAACAGACTGCATGAGGGTGGTATGAGGGCCCGACGTCCACAGGTGGGGGTTGTGCTTACAGCCCAACACCGTGCAGGACGTTTGGCATTTGCCAGAGAACACCAAGATTGGCAAATTCACCACTGGCGCCCTGTGCTCTTCACAGATGAAA
>WWET01000213.1:343911-359935 GCA_011038615.1 Limnodynastes dumerilii | reverse complement strand
AAGAGCGTGTGGTTCACCACCAAAATATATATATATATGGATGGGGGGTGCATATACAGATCCTGCACAAGGGCCCCCTCGCTTCTTAAAATGCCCCTGTGTACCACACTGCCACCTCCAGCACCCCGTGTTGTGCACACTGGTAGAGAGTGAGGTACAGACCTCCTCTCTGCTCCCTCCTCACTTTCTGACTGCTGGGCATGCATCATCATCATGTCCCGACAATGTCAGTGAAGAGTTGGCACAGAGGGAAGAAAACAACATTTTTCTTGAGTCTGGGTAACTAGTATGAAGTTACGCCACTGCTGTGACTCAGTGATGTCACTAAGGAAAAAAGTGATAGAATGATTTTAGAAATTGGTATCCTTTCCATTTGGTATCCTTTCCTTGCAGATTTCATAAGGACTTTGTGAATCTAGTATCGTATCTCTATGTGTTTTTTTTATTAAGACATGATTTAGCATTATCTATGCAAAGTATGTAAATGAGGTTTCTGGAGAGAAGGGCGCATGCGCCCTCCAGATGTTACGCATGTATATCCTATCTTATGAAAGATTTAAATAATACAGTATGGGCAGGGTTTTGCACATACGCTCGGATCAGCAGTTGTATGGATCGCTGATCCGCACGTCACTGTTTAGGCTGCCTTATGCAGCGTGTCTGCCTTCAGGTCTGCACGAGAAGGGGGTGACAGGGGAGTTCACTCTCCTCTTCCGTGTGGACTGTGGTCCTGATTCACACTTAGGAGAGAAATTGCGTGCTTGCCTAATATCAGCGGCTGCAGCTAACCTCACCCACACAGTAATTTGTGTTTTTCCGTGTGTAAGTATGCCGTACATAGAACAAGGAAAGTACCTAAGATATTTGGGTTCTTATTTTTAGTAGAGTTTCAGCCATACATTTTGCATCGCAGACATTGCTGTTTTAATTGCATTAATTTAATAACTAGCATGCCTTTGTTTTTTGGCCTATCCATTAATTCTTTGACGAAGAGAAAATAGAAGACAACTTTAACTGTGCCGCAAACAACCCAGAAAAAAGGGTAATAAATAAATAAATGGAAAAATATAACCTGCAAAAAGGATTTGTTGGGCATGATCTTTTTTTTACTTTTGCATATATTGAAGAAAAGATAACTTTTAATCATATGTTTAAAAAAGGTGAAATATCACTAAACTATAAAATTCACTGTTCATCATACACTCTTGCCCTATATGTAAATATCTGAAGGAACGGAATCAGCTGAGGGTAGGTATCACAACAGAAATATTGTCCTCAATAATGGAAATCCTAATCAATGGTAACAGAATTCCCTTTCTTGTTTATTGAATAAGTTACAGAACATGTCGCTGCAGTGTTACAATCAATATTATTTATATAAACAACATGTAGCAGCTTAAGACAAATTGTTGGATACTCAGATTGTATTGCTACAATATTGCATCAAGTCAAACAGAAATAATTCTACTTTTTTAAACATATGATTAAAAGTTATATTTTATTTTTCTATTTTCCCTCACCTTCTGTACCCAGCATTGAAATGATTATATGACAGCCACTTGATTATTGTATTCTATTTATATTTCATTTGTTCTAGTAATTCAGTGCGCCTTAAATAGGTTCAACTTTCTCCTTGTATTGTACTATTGCATTAAGGACCTATGTGGCAGCACCCCTCTTGTTCTATTGTCGTTTACTGACAATGGAGTGTTATTTCAGAACCCATATAATTATGGTTTAATTCTTTCATATAAAAAATAATCTCCTGAACACCCCATATTTACCTTGTAATTGGTGTAGAACAATTATCTCTAAAAATTGTTGTTTAAAGAGGGTCGATATTGATAACTGTACTAATAGTCTTGTCTCTGGGCAATTAGAGACTCACTGTTTGGTCCCTCATCTGTACCCAGCTCCCAGTTTTTCAATCTGGGTGCTGGCTACATTTGTATTTTTTCTCTATTGAAGAAAAGGCTACCTTGACACTGTTGACAGTCTTGTATTTAAAAGTTTAAAACCATAGCTTTAAGTAGGTGAGCCTTATGTATGTTACTTAAACGCACATGTGCATTGATTTAAATTACGCAGCAGCTGATGGCTGGGTGCAGTGTGTATGGACGCATAGGCCTTCACATGCTACGTCAGGCTTCTGCAACACATAAGTGGTCGAGGGCTACCTTAACTTTTCCTGTGCGTATGTTTTCCTACACGAGGCAATCTTACTTGTGAATCACTTGTAACGGCGCTGGCACTTCCATACTGTACATTAGTAGTCCATGTGGAGCTCATTTGCATTAAGTGTCTTGCCCTTCTTGCCACGCATGCGGGACTCATCTCATACCGTTGCATTAATCAGTTGTAAGGCAGACGTCTGTGTGTGTGTGTGAATCAGTCGGCTATGTTTCACGTACGTATTTTTGTGTTCTGGGCATGCGCAATTTATAAAATCGTAAAAATAAGCACGTAGATTTCATACTTATGAATTGCCAGTTTTGACATGCTAAAATGACATGTATTATGCATGTGCGTCAGATATGCTTGGTTCTTACATTATGCAGGACATTGTTTGGTTTATAGTAAGTATCTTAATATTACTATATCATGGTGGTTGCAGCAGTTTCTAGTGCTTTGGGATAATTGGTTAGGTGATGTTGTTGGGGTGTGGGTCCCCGCTTAGAAAGTCTGACTTTCGAAAAATCAGACTTCTCCCAGCCAGTTGTGAACTGAGCTGGGATTTCTATTGCTATGCCTCGCTCCGTTCAGCTAACTGGTAAGTAAAAATAGTCCCTTCCGTAATTCTATCCCTAACCCTCCCCTCTCACTACCCTAACCCTCCTTTCCTGGCAGCCTGACGCTAACCCACCCTCCCCTGCAGCCTGACCCTAACCTTCCCTCCCCGCAGCCTGACCCTAACCCTCCATCTACCAAAGCCTGACCCTAACTCTCCCACCCCTGCAGCCTGACCCTAACCTTCCCTACAGACTATCTTGATCCTAACCCTATCTTCCCCTCAGCCTGACCCTAACCCTCCCTCTTCTGCAGCTTGACCGTAACCCTCTCTTCCCCTGAACCTTAACCGAATCATCCCTACAGTCTGACCCTAACACTAACCCTAACCCGCACAGATAATTTACTCACCGCTTCCTGGTCTGGCAATAGCAGCGACGGAGGTGCGGCGGAGGGATATCGCAGACGGCGGAAGGATAACGGTAATTGCAAAAGTGAATGGGTAAAGTATGCCGAATGGCATACTCATCCATTCACAAAAAAAAAGTAGAGCGGTAAGTATTCGAAAATGGGACTTTCGAAAAAAGAAACTTTCGGAAGTCCCATTTTCGGCAATTAGACTCTCGTACCGGAGAGTGTAACCACTATTGTTATGTACCATTTTGAAGGTACATGTTCTCTATGCCCAGGCCACATCCTGAATAAGATACGGTAGACGCACATCCTTTTTACGATTTCGTACTGGTTGTCATATGTAACATCAGTGGTTATGATAAAGGGCTGCAAGCCCATTTTAGGATAGTCATATCTCTGCCATAGAGGCGGAGATAGCCATGTAAATTAGGGTTCGGAGCGGGGGGAAGGCCTGTTACAACAACGAATTTTAAGGTAGGAATCTGGACACATAAGTGAGTGGGGAGTGCAGGGGGCGTGCACAATGACCTCACACGCCTGTAAGGCATCCTGCCCTATGTAAACAAGAGATCCCACTTTATGCACATGAAACAGTGATGTTTGTATAGGCGATTGCTCTGTGGCCTTTGCCTTCTAAAAGTAAAATAGAATTAGGGCAATTTTCATTGTCCCAGGCACACATGTTAGTGGCCTATGTTCCTGCACATTACTGCACATCCTTGTCCTAATTTTGGTCATTTAAAGTAATGTCAGTCACCGAAAACACTGTATTTAAGCAGCAGGGATTTTACAAAATGCCTAGTGATTTTGGCAAAGTAATGACACACAAAAAGGCAGCTACTTGTCATTAGCAGGTGTCTGACACTCGCTGCTGACAGCCTATATTTTCCTTTGCAGCCAGTGTTAGACGGATGACAGCACTAGCTACTGCAGCATATGTAAAAGATAGAACAATGTAACAGAACTCCATGAAGCAGTGTGGGTGCCCCTAAATTGTAGCTATCACTAGCGCTGACAAGCTTAAGCTGTAGTGTAGCTGGTAAATGGGATACCAGCCTAGGTTTGTCAGTGCTAATGCCGCTTGATTTATTAATCTAAATGATTCTTTCTTTTACACATGCTGATGCTACAGCTGCCATAGCTATCACCAATCTAACACTAGCTACAAAAAAATTGTTTCCATTTGGCAAACTTCCAAGAGACATAGGACTGGATCCAAGGGGGTCCTAGCATAGAAATTCCCAGGATGGAACCTTGGATCAGGAGGATCAATTCTGATATGGGGTAGAGAGCTACAAGGGCTACTGCTATGTGTGAGGGGGAAAGTATGTACATAGTACAGTGAGGGACAGTGCAGAAGTTTTAAGGCAGGGTCCTCTTATTGCATGCCCTTATGAGTGCGGGGAACGACCTCCCCTCGCCTGCATGAAAGGCTGAATCTAGCATCAGATCTATGCGGCTACTGTGCTTGGACCACTGAGCCCAGCGGCATTGGAAGACTGGATCTGGCCCATAATTTGTAGTATAGTCCCAATGAAGAGAATATTATGGCATTATATTAAAGAGTGTTCTAAAAAGTTGTTTCTTTGTATCAACATTTGTCATTTTAGAATATGTCTACTCTAACAACTAAATCAATTTAAAATCCATTTTGTCACATTGTGAACAACATAATTCCAAATCAAGAAATCTGGAAATTCTGCCCCATGTGTTTTGATGGGGGAGATGTGGAAAATGAATTGCATTCCAGTTATCTGCTGGATTCATTTTGCTGCACTCTCCGCCTTCTCCGCCATTGATGGGGCTGCAGCACTGTCCTCCTCAGCTCAGATTTCAGTCTGCAAGCAGCCTAACATGAAAGGCTCATGTATTCAAGGACACTAATGGCCAGTAAATCAATAAGAAAAGGCCATTTTCTGTTCAAGGGTTCAGTTTTTACAATTTAAGTTTCACTCTGTCATCTTTGCTATAACAGCATTACATGAAATATTTATATTTGTACTGTAAGTCTCTTCTGAAACCCACTGGGAGCTGTGTAGATTGCACAGATGCAGCAGACTACGGGTAAGCAGCATGGCCTTAAAGTTCAATTTCAACAGCTTTATTTAGGGCTGTGCAGGATATTTTAATAGATTGATGGATTTTAGCAAATATAGTCCTGTCTGATGAACCCTGTTTTTCTGCTGCTTAATGACAACTGAAAAGCAGGGAAAGGCTGCACAAGACCACAGGACAAATACATTCAAATGGAGCCATCTTGCTGAGTTACAGGCTGAGTTGACAGTGTATTTGTGACAATGGGGTAGATCCATAGACGGACGTAATTCAATGAACAATAGCTACTGCGCATGCGTAGTAGCTATTGTACGTAATCTGCGTATCGAAATGATACGTAGATTGCGTATATGCGGTCTTTTAGACGCAATCTACGTATCGTATCAGACTGTCTCCCAATAAAATGTTGAATATGATTTCTAAAATGAAAAGGTGGAAATATTAGCTAAATACATAATACATCTTATTAGACTGAATTTGTAACTGATCATTAATAGAAAACACCTAAACAATATGACTTGAATACAATATAGTTGCAATAATTCCTTATAAAAGAAAATAATTCATTGTTTCTCCGCACAATCACTGCACAGCTTCATCTTCTCCAAGAAGCCATTAACCACATAAATAATACAGGCTAAACACAGAAAGGTTTCATGTTATGTTGTATTTAACATTTTACTGTACTATGTAGAAATGACTAGTTTTAAATATTGTATTGAAGCTTCAGATTCTTTAGTTTAGCATCTTGGAAGGGGGGAATTAGATTGTGCTTGCAAGTGACTGGAGCATAGTATTACAATATACAGTTTTGGACTGTGTCAACTTCAAAATAACCCCCATTTTAAGGCTGGTCAAGTTGGAAATTGTAAAGTGGTGTATGGGTTTCGGAAATCCGTCCCTGTGAGCACAGTTGTTAGCACAATGTTCTCCCATTTCTATGGATTCTTTGGATCTAGTCCCAATGTATTAACTGTTTAAAAGCAGTACTGAGCAACGCAGCTACCTGAATTTGCCCTACACAACAAGAAGTAACTGCCAATGATAAAATAGCATCTACCAGTCACTGGCAGTAACATCAAACCATTAGTACAGACAATATAACATTATTACTTTACATGGGCTAACGCAGTGATAGGAGCCTATTGTACTTTGAAGGACCCCATATTGGAAGCTGCTGTTATGTTACCATTTTGTGTTTGACTTTAAATTTGGAAGGTAATCATTATTTACATGTATTTGCAGTTTGTGTATGATTACATTGTTTGTTGTAAACATTTTTTAAACATAAGTTTTTCTTCTGTAACTTGTAGCATATTTGCATTGTTTGTGTGAGACCTTGAGATACAAATATTGTTTAGCTCTAATTTATGGAGATATTTATTATTTTGATATTTATGTTATAATAGCTTTGAAAGCTGAATGGTTCTTTCTTAAGCCTTCAATAAGTATTTATCATTTTAATAATTTTCTACATTTTTGCATATTGCAATTTTTAACAAATTTTTGGGATGCTTTTGTAAATTATAAAACAAAGAAAGCCTAATAAAATCCATCTGCTTCTTAATTGTATCAGTTAATGTTTCTCTTTGCTTAGCTGTGAATCATGAGGATATTAAAGATCCTAAATATACGCACAACTGTCAGTTAGGAAACAAAGCTGTTCCTAAATATACGCACCTGGAGAAAAGAACGTTCTTAGCTCCTAAGAAGCTAGGGGTATGGTTAGCTTTTTTCTTTAGGAACTGTGACTTGTTCTTACTTATCTTTGCTGTGCGTAAATTCTTTCTTAAGTGTGAATCAGGTCCTTTATCCTTTTTGACAGGTAAAAGTTAAACTGCTCATTGCTTCGGAGTGAACATCACTGGTTTAACTAGCAGAAAGCTGTACAGAAGCAGTAATAGTAATTACCATTCAAGCATCTTCATGAGCAATTAACTATGCTCCTTGTAGCTCTTCTTTCTAATTGCCTTGCATGTTTTATTCCTTTAAAGCTCCCATTGTCTGGTCTGAGCATTTTACATATGTATAATAATATTAAATTGTATCTATTTAAACTTTCCTTTTTCTGGAACTTGCTCTGTATACTTATGGCAGCATATGTCATGAAATTAACACAACATACAACTAAAGCTAGATAAAGGATGCATGGCTGCCCTTACTGACTGGAGTGATACATTGTAGTCTTACAGACATTATATTAGCTGAAAGCCATTAGTGTGCATTGGGGCCACACCAAACCCTTACTGTATGATTAAACTAAATATAGTAAACAAACAACAAAACAATTAAGTAGACTCTACTATGTGAAATATATAACTTGCAATGTAAAAATTTCCCCAGTCTATGCGCTCAATAATGCAAGCAAAAATAAATAATATCATGTTATCACACAAATACATTCAAGGACATAACATAAATTATAGAATAAAAAAGACTTGGGTAGCTTAGGCATTTAATGAGTGAGCAGTGATCTCTCTGGTTCACTGGGTGATAAATACACTTACTCCTAGGGCCAGATTTACTTAACTGCAGGTTTGGAAAAATGGAGATGTTGCCTAAAGCAACCAATCAGAATCTAGCTGACATTCTCTATGTAATTACTTACGTTCGCAATACGTGAATTATCCTTACGTTAGAAAATACGCTACGCGAATGTGCGTATTTTCTGCGGTGCGCATGCGCAGTTTAATCAAAACTGCGAATTTACGTGTATACCACACGGAAATTCGCAGAAATGCGTAGTTCGGGATCTGCCCCATTATATTAGCTGAAAGCCATTAGTGTGCATTGGGGCCAAACAAAACCCTTACTGTATGATTAAAGTAAATATAGTAACAAAAGGGTCAGCTGTAATCCTAAAACCGAACCCAAACAACAAAACAATTAAGTAGACTCTACTATGTGAAATATATGACTTGCAATGTAAACATTTCCCCAGTCTATGCGCTCAATAATACAAGCAAAAATAAATAATATCATGTTATCACACAAATACATTCAAGGACATAACATAAATAATAGAATAAAAAAGACTTGGGTAGCTTAGGCATTTAATGAGTGAGCAGTGAGCTCTCTGGTTCACTGGGTGATAAATGAACTTACTCCTAGGGCCAGATTTACTAAACTGCAGGTTTGGAAAAATGGAGATGTTGCCTATAGCAACCAATCAGAATCTAGCTGACATTCTCTATTATATCATAGTTAAATGTTAAATCTAGAATATGATTGGTCACTTAGTAAATCTGGCCCCTAAAGGAGAAAAGAAAAGAGCAAAATACACTCTAAACCACGTATTTTCTCTGAATAGAATATATTCTCTCTGGATAATAATGTGTTAATTAAATGAATGTTGGAAAAACGTAGGGGCTGATCCAGAGTTGGGACCGGATTCAGAGTTCCGAGCCTGTGCGATGCAGAATCGCACATGCTCATTTGACTACGGGCTATTCAAGAGTGCACTTCCGTGCATCCTATAGCCCACCCTGAATAGCATGTAAGGTGCTATTCAGAGTAGTATGCGGATGTGCAAGGCACATCCGACTTGTTAATGGCTCCGACTTTTTTTTTTTTTAAGTTTAAAAAAACCCGTTCTCTCCCCGCTTGCCCGCCGCCGCAACCTATGTGTAAAAAATAATAAATAAAAAAACTCCCGGCCGACAGGGAATACTGCCGATATTAGAACTACAGACGCAAGCATGCCCACGAATGACAAGGCATGCTAGAGCTTGTAGAACTACTATCGGCAGCATGCCCTGTTACACATGGCCATTTAGTAAAAAAAAAAAAAAAATACAGTGCCCGCTCCCTAAAATTAAAAACGCTTCATGTGCCCCCACAAAAATGAATAAAATACATTGCACAAGTGCCACATGAAACATAAATAATAATGCCACCATTGCCCCATAAGAAATAAATAATAATGCCACCAGTGCCCCATAAGAAATAAATAATAATGCCACCAGTGTCCCATAAGAAATAAAAAAAAGTGCCACATTTTACATCAAATACATAAAATATATAGGCATATATGTCCCCTTTAAAAAATGAAAATCATAAAAAAAACAAAAAACCTGGCCTGAAAATTAATAAAAATAACCTTACCTGTTCTGATGGGGGTCCAGTCTTGTAAGCTTTTAATCCGGATGGGTGGTCTTGGCAAAAAAAAACAACCCCTATTGCAAGCAGGACATCCCCGGCGCTAATGACAGGTTGGCTGGCATTGGGGTATATATATACCCTCTGCCAGCGTGTGAAATTTTCAAAGTCTCACGATAGAAACTGGGATTTCCCACGCTGCGTCCAATCCATCGTGAGACTAGTTAATCTGACCCCAGCAGTTAAAGGAAACAACACAAAACAATTCTTAATCAACTATAATATTTAAGAATTAAACAATATACATGAATGCTACTTAGCTGTAGTAATGTCGAGCTAAACTTCTGCAGTCAGTCCCATAGGCGAGACTAGGGAGCTGACCTTGTGCTAAGAACTATATACCCTGACCACAACAGAGCCGGAACTCCCTACATTATTGGGCTAAAAAGATGTTTTAAGCATATTAATTGGTACTTATCTAACAATTTCCACATATGTACATTGTAGGCTAGCATTGCATGTTAGTATCACGTGCCCTCTGCTCCTACCAATAACGTCCTTATCAGCATGCCTCGGGCTTGTAATGTTTGGCTCTACACATTAATAACACGTACGCATAAAAGAACCTAAAAAAATAAGAAGGGCAGACATGTTAGACTGCCTGACACACAGGACATATTTAAACAGTATAGTAAGGGCTCCTGATTTCTCAGCATCACAGCACAAATCTTAAGGCAGGGGTGAGCTATTGTAACTCTGTACGAGTGAGGGTAGTGGGCTTGATGTAGTAGGAATCCAACACTGGAATTTTGCTGCAGCTGCGTCAGAGCAGAGGTCCTATATCTTTAGGATGTGCTCTAATTAGCAATTTCTAGTATCAACTTCGATATACAGATTATAAGACAATATTATACTAGCCAACATAAACCAGTCAAGAATGTTATATTAAACATATTATCAAAGTAAGTACCATCTAATGCAAATAGAAAGCAATGACATGAAAGACTTGAAAGAATGTTAAGGGAAACCTTAAAGATAGCCATTACAAAGAATACAGTGAGAGTACTGTGGATCTGAGCTGGCACCCTCTCCATAGCCTTCCTTTGTCCTCAGCCTCTCATAACTCTCTACTTGTATATCAGGTTCATGCACACAGGGAGCATATTGGATCAGAAAACAAGGAATCATTGTTCCTTATAGTGTTTCAATCATATAACTGAAATTAGCTGAGATTACAACATTGCTGTTATGAAGAGCATATTTACAGCAGTGTCATACAGAGAAAATGTGCTACTATAATACAGCATTTTCATTATCTTCTTACCTGTCTGGTCAGAACTTTTAACTGTCAGTTCATAAGTCAGATCTGAGGAAGACAAATAGATAAATAATAGAGTATTAAAATCATATGTAGCTTCACTTTGTATTAAAGCCTGCTATTTATGGGAAAATTCCTCTCATTTACAAACCTGGCTATCTTAAAATGGCTCATTCACCCTCTAGATAGATAGCTCCAAGCTCACCCATTCTCAATGACTGTATAACTTCTGTGAATTATTTCTTTATTTAATTAAAATCAGTAAATTCCACAGCTAAACGGGTACAAAAGGTCAGTTGTTTAGCATAAGGATAATAATATCAATAGCAGAACAGCACTAATGGCAATACTACCTAAATTATATACATTTTACAATGTCAAATGCTTCCCTTTAGCAATGTCCTGTCATCCAAATATATATTGCAAATATATGCGGTCTTAAAGACTGCATAAACTCAATTTACGTATGGAAAAGATACGTAGGTTACGTTATAAATTTACTGCACATGCGCAGTAGTCAAAAACTCCGGACATATATGTTATACATCCGGGAGTCTGCATCGGCCTATTATATATTATCATTAACAAAGCAAAAAGCCAAAATGAAGAACATTAAAAACATGTCCAAATGGGAAAACACCTTATAATACAGTTCTGTTAATTAGATCTTGTTGACATATACATATGTGTGTATATATATATATATATATATATATAATATGCCACTTTCACACATACGAGTCTTAAATAATACAGTATAAACCAATGCTCAATATAATAGTATTATTCCCTTTATTTACTCTCCATGGAGGGGTGGTATGGTTGAATCTTCACATGAATACTATAAATCACTGTACTGCAATCTGTTGCAAGTAATGAACTGAACAGATATTTTTAAACAGGTGCTTTATCAGCATGTACCTTCCCTTCTACTGACCTGCATGACAACTGCCTGGGCTGTGCTTACTAAGAGAACAAACTAAGAACAAAAATAATGCATTCTACTGCATATCCTCCATTTTCCCTTGTGTTAAATTCACCTGATACAAACATGAAACACAGAAGAAAAAATGCATTTATCCCTGTAGCAATTCATTCGGTATACACAAATGGTTCTAAAGCCAGACTGTACATGTAGGTTGTAGTCTAGACAATCTTTTGTTAGATATTTTGACATCAGTGTGCCTTAATCTTTTAGTATATCTGTATGGATGAATCACATAGTCAGGTTCCTACATTCATGTTATTCAGCTACACTTTATGAATATTTCAAAGCAGCCCAGGTTTCTAAATGATTTTCAATAGTCAGTTTGGACAGATGGTCTGACAGTATAATATGCCTAGTCTTTGGGTGCCTCTCGGAAACACTGAAAACTTATACTGCAGTCTTTACTGTGCTAGCATATAATTAAAGCATATGCAGCACAGACTATATCATGTACCTAGTTCTGACGTGTCACTGTCAGTCAGGATTACCTGTGCAATGCTGCTGTAGCCGGCGGATTTCAGCATGCAAGCCTTTCAGTGTGTTGGCATGTTCCTGCTGCAGGAATAACAGATTCTTCTGGGCGCTCTGTAACTGATTTTCCAGGTTAGAGGTGGCCATGTTGGTTTTCACTTTTCAAGAGAGCCAAGGTGTCAGCCTGCACAAGAAATTCAGATCAGATTTTAATTTAACATATAGTGACATACTGTATATGATATACATGATAAGGTTATAATATCTGCACATTTTACTACAGTCGTCTGTGAGACAAAGAACAAAATATAGTGCAAACCACATTACATCACATTAATTAACATTAATCATTATATACTATATTACTTAGTCTTGTTTTATAATAATTTCTAAAAATTGTAAACTGCTCCGTAATCTGTTATAAAAAACAAATATAAAAACCTGATAATAAATAAATGAAAAATACATTTTCTTTTAAGAAATGGTCACATAACTCAAGTGATTAGTCTGATGATACATCCACTCCTACAGTGATTGTGTGCTATTCAAAAGTTACAGTCTCTGAACTCTTTCCTCAAAATACACCCTGCTAAAGTCCTGCTATGTAGACTGATATGTCTGTATTCTTATGTTACCAGTAAAAGGACAGGCATCTTTCAAATGTTCATTGAACCAGACACAGCTAAACATTATGCAAATACACACTTACAGGGTATGTCCGCAAATGCACACATCATTAGTGAATGGCTGGAAAGATTTGCCATTCAGAGTGGAGGAAGTAACAGGGCTCCTCTCAAGCATGCCAAGAGACTTGATCAACCCAAGACACATAGAGTCTGCCATTTTGTATAATGAGGTTGCAATATAAAGCCACCAGAAACCTGAGATTTGCATTTTTTTTTTTATTATATTCTATTATTAACAGAGGTAAGAATTGGGCTGCATAATAAAGCCCTTAGTGATGTGGGGTCTATATAGTAATGTTTGGGGGCTGCATTTTACAGCTGACTTAAGAATATGATTTTTATTGATAATAAGGCATCACTAATATGGATTTTGCTTTGACTAGAACATGATTAAAATATAGAATAATATGGCATCACTAGTATCTGCATTGTATTTTCACTAATGACATAAAAATGATATCAAATATTCTCTCTCTGTTATATAAGCTTACAAAATAGTTTTATATTATATAGAAACAATGACATGCTTCCTATCCTATATGTTTAGGAGGATGTTGTCTGTACTGCCTGATGGTCAGTGTGCTCTATGCATTTCATAGATATGACAATATTGTTTTCTGTGGCAAATGAGGGTCACTGCTCAATGTTTTGTAACTTACATATAGGTTGCTGGAATAATGCCTGTATTGTACAGCGATCATTAGACTTGTAGGCAGTTGGGGCTGGTATGTACTGTCTTGTATTTAATTATAGCTTTTTGACAACAACTCTTCATATACTGCCAATAGCTACACCAGACCACAGCCACCTCATATAAAATAATACCAGCCCGGTTATTGGCACACCCAT
Organism: Limnodynastes dumerilii; assembly: GCA_011038615.1. Lineage (NCBI taxonomy): Eukaryota > Metazoa > Chordata > Amphibia > Anura > Limnodynastidae > Limnodynastes > Limnodynastes dumerilii. Next base: position 346,329 of record WWET01000213.1, on the reverse strand, counting down.
TTCTCCATAGCAGCATGTTAGCTGAAAGGCCTGGGCCAGATCATTGTGTTTTCCCCAAAGCCAAAACGTTGCCAGTCTCTTCTCTGTCAGTGACAGGACATTTCAATGTACACACCTACATATGACAATGAGAACACTGTGTATTGTAACAATATTTTTTCTGCTGCTATAAACATTGAATAATGTAATTACTGCATTTTGCGGGGCATATAAAGATAATGACTATTTATAATATGACACAGTATTTCATCTGGCTGCACTGGGAGAGGTTATGCTACTGTTTAATGCAACTGTAATTATTAAAATATTTAAGTGATATGGGTAAACATAGTATCAGCAATGACGCAGCCTGCACCATAATCCCTGTCGATGTCATGATTGTTGTCATAGAATACATAACCAGAAATAGGTTGCTGTAGGTTATACCATAAAACAAAGCCTTGGTTTAAAGACCAAAACAGATTTGCTTTTTCCCATTTAAGTATGGGTTAATCATTAAACTGAAACTTAACTCTGCTAAGTCATTAATAAGTTTGAAGCCAAGCAATGACTTGGAAAGAAACTCTTTGTAGACAACATGCATTTTTTTTTTTAAATTGCTGCTTATAATTTTAAAGATACCATAATAAAGTTTTTATTCCCATTTTAATATTGTTTTTTCATCCAGTCACATGTTTGACCATATCCTTTACTATACTCCATATATCAACTCTTCTCAGGTGTGTATTTCCTATTATAGGATTACAAAGTAATCTATGTATAAGCTGTTAGGTCATGAATGATCACCTACTCAACAGGGCCCATTTAACACTTGACAGTCAAGCGGTACAGTAATGCTGTGGATATGAATGACATAAAATGAACTAAGGTCAAAGTAAGAAACACTCAATTGTATATAAGGTAACAGATAAAAAGAAAATGTCAGGGTTGGGGTCAAAATGTCCAGCATATTAAAAATCATACATGCAATAGGCTACTAACTTTATTAGGAGAACTGAAACCATTTAATGTAACAAACACTCAACGTTTATACCAGCATACTGTAACAGGACTAGAAATTCAACATACAAAATAGATATGCTGGATGCAATCACTTGATTTATGTGCCCATATCCACTGCACAAGGTACACTGACAATGCCTATTTCTAGAAATGTTTACAAACAAAGGATCACTTGTCACTATGTATCACATAGGTGCAGGGTGATGCATTTGGCAGTGGACAGATAACATGAAATAAGGAGAAGGGGAAACAATTAGGAGAAACAAAGCAGGCTCATTATGCAGGACGCACCCTTATAATAGATTACCAAGTGTTTGTAATCTAACTGTTTGAAAATGTGAAATGTTTATAAATGAGTTAGTATATCATATTTTACATAAGACAAGAGTATTTCGGCTGTAATGGTCTTTTAAAGAAAGCATTGTATTGGCCATTCACAAAGCGCATTACTTGTGACATTTGTAAAGAAGCTGTTTCAACACTCCTTTTGCAGTCATTACTATAAACCTATACAATATAAAGGGTACTATGATGGTAAATGATGTCCGTTTAGAAAAATATTTCACAAACGTGATTAATGAAAGGAAATCATATTTAATTACCAGCAGGTTTCATGTGTAATTTGATTTTGTTCAAGGTAAAGTTATGATAATAAACACCTCTTCAGAGACAGTGGTACATGCAGCCTGTAATGAAATACCACAGAAGGTGCATAATAATTAGAAATTTACATTATGAATAACCATTATATTATCATTCATTAATGTTTATTTTTATACTTAATATTCTTTCTTATTTTGGCTACTCTATGTCCCTTTTGTTTATCAGGAAGAGACACAGGAATGATTTTCATGACATTTGCCAATTTTCCTAGAAAGGCAGTTTTGTATTAAATACATATCACTTCAAGGACACCTAGAAATCACACTCATTTCTGGGGTGTGTACGTGGCCACCTGAAGAAATGAAACCACCTCCTGAATGCTCCTTCTTCTGTCCATGTTATTATTAATAATCATAATAGTTATTAATCATATGACAAGAAACCTACTGCTTACGTCTGGTTCATGAAGCACGAGGAACAGTAAGCGCAGATGCCGCCATCTTGGCCATGTACATGTTTCTTGCCACAAAACTGGTGCATTTATGCAACAATTGTAGTCACTTATACTGTGGTCTGCACTTTGTTAATTAGTATAATCTTTCTAGTGTAGTTTGAAAAACTAAGCACATATTTGACTGATTGGAGTCATCCATTAAATGCTGCAAAATGTTCTATGTTTGAAATAGTAAGCAAAACAAATAAAATACTTATTTGCTACAGGGACCGTGTTTGAATAAAGCAAAATACCATACAAATAGAGAGAAATATATGGATAATATCCTTTTGTGGTTCTAGTATCTATCTATCTATCTA
>WWET01000213.1:294421-317474 GCA_011038615.1 Limnodynastes dumerilii | reverse complement strand
TGTGCGAAAATTCGTAAGCAGGTACTTTACTATGGGAGTGTTAGGGGCGTGCATGTTTATTCGCACGGTCGAACGTACGCATTCGCCCGCCGTGCGAATTTTCGTAGCTCTGGATCAGGCCCATTGTCTCGTCTGCCATCTTGCATGGATTCTATGCCACATCTGAGTGATAGTGGGGTACAACGCTAAGTTCTTTGATTTACTGCCTGATTGTCATTGTGGTCTACTGGTATATTGCACCCCTCTTGGTGAATAACTGCCCGGGACACTAAGGGATAGACGCTGTTTCCTGTCTCTTTAAGTGGATAAGGGTGCCAAACATCATAAATCTGAGTATAGTTAGATAGTAACTGAGATTCACGAGTGGGATAATTATTCTGCAGGAGGAGGGGTTTGAGTGAATAACTATTTGTGATATATTGGAACAGTCGATTAAGTAGATAAGTTAAAGTATGCTAATGTAAGATTCTTACTGTAAGACTGTGGTCTTTACAAGTGGTGCCTTAAAGTGCTTTGTCCCTCTATGTAACGGTGCCTTATAGTGGGTAGGACTTATATCTCCATTGCTTACCAAAAGAATACGAAAAAAAAAAAAGAATAAGCAAAAATAAATAAATAATAAAAACTGATATAAAGCAAACACCAAATAAACTATATTGTCTTTGGGAGGCCTCTAGGGCATGGACAAATACCTAGAAAATATGCCTCCTAAGCACGCGCTTCCTTCTCTAAAACCCCAAAAACTAAGCAGGGTGGGAATAAGGTAAACCCATCTTCACCTCTTAGAGGAGACTGGGATGATCCTTCAGGGTCTCAGACAGATCCATTGGAGCCTAATCCTTTGTCCCAAACACAACTGTCGGCAATGGCCAAAGAGATGTCATTTTATTTAATACCCTTAATGGATAAGAAACTGGAGCACATGCAAATGTTGTATGATGCTTCATTAGCTAAAATTGATTTGAACACATCCCGGAAATAGAACAACAAACTAGTGACCTTGAGGATCATGAGATAGGAACAAGGCAGACTATGGAATATCAGGCCCAGATAATCCGGGACTTATCCGAAAAGGTGGATGACTTGGAAAACAGGCACCGCCGTAATAACCTAAGGTTTGTGGGGCTCCCTGAAACCATCCAAAATTATAAAATTCTGGAGGTACTTACCCATACCATCCCAACGGCACTGGGACTTTATATAGTTGCTCATCCAATTCAGATAAAAAGGGCATATAGAGTGGGTCCAGATAACCAAGGAAATAGGGCAAGGCCTTGACCGATAATGGCAAAATTCCTAGATTATAGGACCAAGGAGGCTTTTCTGGGAGCATACAGAAGACTGTCCTCCTTAAATGTTGAGGGAACGCAAATTCTCATTTTTCAGGACTTTTCAGTCCATGTTTCTAAGAAAAGGAGTGTCACGATGCGCGTCACTTCAGGGGGCACCTGAAGACTGCGGTGCCGCTCTTGTTCCACTCTCTTCGGTCTGGGGTCCACGAGGCTCCTGTCGGGGGAACTCCAGCAGCGGTACCTCCGGCGTCCTCGTGTCTCCTGGGTGCCGCCATCTTGGATTTTTCACGTGACTCCCCTCGGCCAATCCAGAAGCAGGCCAGGGAAGCACGTGATGCGATGGGCCAATCAGCACTATCAGCGGGGGGATTTAAACCCCAGGCACTGATCCTTCAGTGCCAGAACTTCTTAGTCACTCTGGAGCCTGGTTCCTTCCTGTAACCACAGTCTGAGCACAGCTTGCAATCCACAGTCTGAATACAGTTTGCAATCCACAGCCTGAGCACAGCTTGCATTCCACAGTCTGATTACAGCTTGCAATCCACAGTCTGAGCACAGCTAGCAATCCAGAGTCTGAGCACAGTTTGCAATCCACAGCCTGAGTCCTATCTCAGTCCACCGCCTGAGTCCTACCTCAGTCCACAGCCTGAGACCTATCTCAGTCCACAGCCTGAGTCCTACTTCAGTCCAGTTTACATCACTCACTCCAGTCTGGTGTGAAGAGTCCTACCCCTACTCCAGGGACCACCTGACCTGAACGGGTATATATGCACCCTTGTTATCTTAAACCACCCAGCTTCATCTTCGCTACCTCAAGCTCACCCTCTCTCCGTCCTGCACTTAACCCTGAGCTGCCTAAGAACTTGATAAGGAGGGAGTTAGCCAAAAAAGAAGATTTGCCTTATTATATCCGGCCAAGTTTAGGATCATGGCTAATGGTCAGCCACACTTTTTTACTAACCCTGAGGAGGCCAAAAAATTTATTCAAACACTCCCGGTATCACAAGATTTACCAAATAATGAATAATATAACTATAAGCCTCTAACGATATATACCCTGATAAATAGTGATAGTTATATTATAAAACAACAGAGATGAAAGTCTTGATATGTTTTAGATAAATGGACCTTATGTCCTTAAGTATAGTTTGGTTGTTAGGTTATAATGTCTTGACGATCATAGCTACAGCCCTCGGGTACGGGGACCGTGTGGTCCGTCAAATTTGGTTCAAGGAAAATTTGAAAATAGGAGTTTGGTCACACCATGCATTTGGGAAAGGTTGTTTGTTAAATACACGTCATTATGATGATTCTTACTTTGGAATGTTGCGCTTGTCTAACTGTTATATTTTCTTGAGGTTTTGTGTGGAATCTTTACTGAACACCCCATTTAGTGCCTCTAAGAAGACCATCTAGCATGAGGGGATAGGATGACCATGCCTACTGATGTGAGTAACGGTAGCGATGTGCACACAAAGTTGTCTTTCAAGGTGGTCTCCTGGAATGTGTGTGGGGGGGGGGCTTAATACACCAGTTAAAAGAAAAAAGGTAATCTCCCATTTAAAACGCTTTCGGCCTGACGTAATATATCTTCAGGAGACACACTGGCTAGAAGGCTCCCCTTCAACACTAAAGGCGGGGTGGGTGAAGGAGTGCATATCGGCAAAGTATCACACTAAGGCTAGGGGAGTATCGGTCCTCTTTTACAAGGTGTTACAATATGAGTTAGGGGAGTCTGTTTTGGATTCAGAAGGGAGGTATATAATACAAGATATCTCAATACAAGGCTCCCCTTATACGCTGGTGAATGTCTATGCCCCAAATTCAGGGGCAAGGGAATTTTTTACAGATCTTAAATCAAAACTTCTTCGAAGACACAATGCTCCATTGATTTTGGGCGGGGATTTCAATGCAACTGACAATCCCGCACTAGACAGAGCGCCCCCCATGGCCTCACACTCCCATAGAGATAGACAGATTGTTCCCTCTCTCAAAGAGGACTTGTGGTTGACGGATCCGTGGAGATTATTAAACCCTACGGAAAAGTCCTTTACGTTTTGCTCTGGAGTACATCACATATTATCCAGGATAGACTACCTCTTGATATCTGATACGCTGGTAGACCAAATTCATAGGGTCAACTAGCATGAAATAATAATCTGAGATCATGCTCCAGTTAGCATAGAGTTAGTATTATCGGATCCGCAGAGTAGGACTCGCCTTTGGAGGTTTCCGGAATACTTAATCGCGTCAGAAGAGTTCCAACAGTATCTCCGAGAGAGGTGGGAAAATTATGTGGATGACAATTTGGAACATGTCGATGATGTGGTATTGCTTCAAAGGCGGTGATGCAGGGTCACATCATAGAGTATGTGGCTAGAAAAAAGAAGTTAGCTAAAAAGGTAGGGGACAATTTAAAGGAGATAGCCAATGTGACCTTTAGGACATATGTGAATACACCTTCTGAAGAGAATTATCACCATTATGTACAGGACCGTAAAATATTGGATCAACATCTTACAGTGCAAGCACAGAAGAGTTGTGATTACATCACCCAAAAGTATTATCGATGGGGCAATAAGGCGGGGCGCTTATTAGCGTGTCTATCTAAACCTTGTAGGGGGCAAACGTATTACAGCAGTAAAATTCCATGGTGGGGATGTAGTCAAAGCTCAAGATATTGTGTTGCAATTTCAAGAGTATTATAAAAAACTATATGAGGATTGCCCAATTGACCACCAACAAAAGGACACAAGTTTAGAACAGGCTAATTTACCTAAATTGACGGTGACGCAAAGAGAGGCAATAGAGGGTAATGTGACGCAAGAGGAAATACTTCAAACTATAAAAAATTTACCCTTACATAAGACACCAGGCCTGGATGGTTTGTCAGCGGGTTACTATAAGCAATTGAACAGTATTATAGTGCCTAACTTACAAGACTTATATAACACTTACCTGAATCAGGATAAGGCGGACCCCACTTTCAATGAGGCCCTCACCATATTTCTGCCCAAACCTGATGCGGACCCACAACTAGTTTTGTCATACAGGCCCATATCCTTACTGAATAGTGACTTTAAAATACTGAAAAAATTATTTCCACAAGACTGCAAAATATTTTACATGAATTACTCACTCAACAGCAGCTGGTTTTGTGGCGGGAAGGATAAGGATAAGGACAGCGGTGGCAGCGGTAGCACAAGCCAGCCATGACATCAATACTAAAAGTATCCTAGTGTGTCTAGACACTTCTAAAGCGTTCGACACTGTTCTGTGGTCACACTTATTTCGAGTCTTGATGATGCGTAACTTTGGCATGGATTTTATCTCCTGGGTGCGCTATTTGTATACTAATCCACACACATCTTTGATGGTGAACGGTTTTAGGAGCTCCCCAATAGTGATGCGCAGAGGGACGAGACAGGGATGCCCACTTTCCCCTCTTTTGTTTAATTTGGCAATTGACCCCCTATTGAAATTACTGAATAATCTTACAGATTTTGAGGGAATCAAGATAGGAAGGAAGGAGGTTAAGGCAACTGCATTCGCAGATGATGGGCCGTATTCAGAACTCCGGCCTCATTGCATATAAGGCCGGAGTTTTCTGCTATGATGTACTGCGCATGTAATTCTGAAATGCTATGATGTACTGCGCATGCGCAGTAATTCTGAAACATAGTCATGTTGCAACGTAGATTGCGTATACGTATATGCGGTCTTTAAGACCGCATATATGCAATCTACGTATCGAAACGATACGTTGATTACGTACAATAGCTACTACGCATGCGCAGTATCTATCTTTCAGCAAATTACGGCTGTCTGTGGAAGACGGCCGTAGTTCTGGATCCGGGCCAAAGTCTGTACTGATACCAGCACAGATTTACTGGTTCATGTCATACACTGTATTGCAGTAGTTTGTAGTGAATATACTTAAATTAAGTAAATTAAGTATTTACTTACAATTATTACAATTTGTATCATACAACAAATATGTTATTCTAAGTGTCCCAAAACTGAGCATATTAAACACTAGTTGGACCTTCTCCATGTGTTCCCATGAGATAATCAATTAGCTAAGAAAATTACTAGGTATTTTCTCTGATTTTACAAGACAGAAATGGAAACATATTAACTTATAAACCTATTAACTGAAGTGGTATGAGAGAGACGTTTTTGCCATTTTCAGTATTTATATTATATATAATTGTAAATCTGTTAAGTAAAATATATTTAAGGTTAGTAGATATGTACAGTTCATACAATTCATTCAACCACAGTGCAGCAACAAAATGTTTACATACCTTATCACTATCTGTTCTAGACATGTCATCAGGCAGGACCTTTGATGCCTTTGTGGTGACAAAGCCATGTTGCCAGTTAGTGAGGACACCTCTTCTCTCTGAAGACTTACAAATGGGTTTTATTTTTATATTCATAATCATGATAATTGTATCCAGTGCTAGCACAATAAGTGTTGAAAGTTATTCTAACTGAATAAACTGGATCACTTTTTTCCCATATATTGGACTTGATCCAAAATAAGCTCAGATTGTTACAGACAGTGGGTGCCTCGACCAGGGTGAGTCTAACTAGTACCTGGTTTTCACTAGAGCTCCTGATGGTGGGGATAGGCTGGGCTGCAGGACACCTAGCAGGTTGCGGTCCCTGGAAGCAACGTCTGAAGAGGAAAAGGAAATAAGGCTGAAGGAAGCTGGAAGAAGACCAGGCAGAAGGAAAACAGAAAGCAGGTGCAAGAGAACAAGAAGAGACTAGCTCTACTCCGCTATGGGAGAATCCAGATTTCCCCCCAGGCTCCCCTCATACGTCTTTTGGGATTTGGCGGTTTGTAGGTATTCGGGTGGTGAGAGACCTGTTGGTTAATGGCACTTGTACTACCTTAGCAGTCTTGCGAAACAATTTTGGCTTTTGGGTGACGGGTTTCCTTGAATATTTCCAACTACGCCAATTTGTTAACTCTCTTCCAAGTGACTCTATAAGCAGGCAGCTAACTTTAGTGGAATCCTTGGGTCTTCAGCATCCCCTAGCACAAAAAATGATTTCCACCCTGTGTATGTATATGCTTTCCCACGGACAGGCCCCTTCACCTAAACATGAATTGGCCTGGGAGAGAGACTTGGGGGAGGCCCCAAAGGAGGATGCATGGGCCCTGATCCGTGAAAGACTCCCTAGAGTTTCTCTATCCACGCTAATACAGGAAAATATGTTCAAGATCTACTGCAGGTGGTACTTGGTTCCCACGCGCCTGCATCACATGTATGGCACTACCTCATCGTCTTGCTGGAGGGGGTGTGGGGAGGAGGGCTCTTTCCTACACATTTGGTGGAATTGCCCCACAATTGCAAGATTCTGGTCTAGTATGTCACAGGTCTTAAACATTCCTATTTTTAAATGCCCCTGGTCCTTTCTCTTAGGCTTGCCAATAGACGGGTTAGACAAGGACTCCGATAGACTACTGACTCAAATCCTAAATGCAGCCAGGTGTCTTATAGCCAATCACTGGAAGGACCCGGCCCCACCAACCCCCACTCAGTTACTTAATAAAATCTGGCATTTGGCGTCAATGGAAAAGATGTCAGCATATCTCAATAATAGAACCCACATCTTCATGCGGGTCTGTGCGCCATGGTTTGCATTACACTACCCATCTCAGGTGCGTTCTCCGGCCCATAGGTTTGCGGATATTTTTACCTAATTTTATTGTATCCACTATGTTTAAGTCTCATACTCTATACGTGGACGACTGACTGACCTACTCCCCTCCCCTCACCATATACACCCATCTTTATTTTATCTTTATTGTTAGTGTTACCCTTTTTTCTTTTCTTTAATCAATAACAGGTACGTTTATCGTAGTTCATGTTTCGCATGAAACTGGTATGTTTAAAAAAAAAAATAGCATATGCAATTCCTAGACTCCTTATATAGTCCACATGTACTTTATATAGTGTACCATTCCCAGACCCCTAATATACCCCATATATATTATAGTTTGTGCAATTCCCAGACCCATAATATATCGCACATATTTTATAGTATATGTGTTTTCCAGACCCCTAATTTATTGGGTTTTGTTTCCCGTAGCGAGTGGCCCTATTTCGCTACGGCATAGCCATCTATCTTTGGAGCACTGAACACGGTGCTCCGAAAGGTGAGTTTCCCCCAACCCGCTTCCTAACCCAAACCCTAAGTCCCCCCCTGTAGCCTAACCCTAAGTCCCTCCCGCAGCCCTTACTGAATAGTGACTTTAAAATACTGAAAAAATTATTGCCACAAGACTGCAAAATATTTTTCATGAATTACTCACTCAACAGCAGCTGGGTTTTGTGGCGGGAAGGCAATCTGTGAAAAGGATAAGGACAGCGGTGGCAGCGGTAGCACAAGCCAGCCATGACATCAATACTAAAAGTATATACTTTTATATATTTAGTATAATACTAAAGCGTTCGACACTGTTCTGTGGTCACACTTATTTCGAGTCTTGACGATGCGTAACTTTGGTATGGATTTTATCTCCTGGGTGCGCTATTTGTATACTAATCCACAAACATCTTTGATGGTGAACGGTTTTAGGAGCTCCCCAATAGTGATGTGCAGAGGGACGAGGCAGGGATGCCCACTTTCCCCTATTTTGTTTAATTTGGCAATTGACCCCCTATTGAAATTACTGAATAATCTTACAGATTTTGAGGGAATCAAGATAGGAAGAAAGGGGGTTAAGGCAACTGCATTCGCAGATGATGGGCCGTATTCAGAACTCCGGCCTCATTGCATATAAGGCCGGAGTTTTCCGCTATGATGTACTGCGCATGCGCAGTAATTCTGAAACATAGTCTACGTTGCATGTTGTAACGTAGATTGCGTATACGTATATGCGGTCTTTAAGACCGCATATATGCAATCTACGTATCGAAACGATACCATAATATATCACACATATTTTATAGTATATGTGTTTTCCAGACCCCTAATTTATTGGGTTTGGGTTCCCGTAGCGAATGGCCCTATTTCGCTACGGCATAGCCATCTATCCTTGGAGCATCGAACACGGTGCTCCGAAAGGTGAGTTTCCCCCAACCCGCTTCCTAACCCAAACCCTAAGTCCCCCCCTGTAGCCTAACCCTAAGTCCCTCCTGCAGCCTAACCCTAAATCTCCCCTCATGCACCCTAAGTCCCCGGCAGTGGCGCTTCTGAAAGTGAATGGGTGAGTATGCGAATAGCACACTCACTCATTCATAAAAAAAATTCTGAGAGGGCTCTCATTTAAAATAGGGACAGCTGAAAACAGCTTTTGGCTGTCCCTAATTCGCAATGCGAGCCTTTGCAGCGGGGAGTCGCAATGTAATATATATCACACATATTTTATAGTATATGTATTTCCCAGACCCCTAATATACCACACATTTTATAGTATATGTATTTCCCAGATCCCTAATTTACCACACATGTTTTATAATATATGTATTTCCCAGACCCCTAATATACATATCACACACATTTTATAGTATATGTATTTACCCCCACAGGTCCAGAGAATCAGTACTTCTTAACATGGAGAGATAAACATATCGGGGCTGATTCAGAGATACGATTTCCACGGCACTTAGGTGCGTATATTTAAGATCCTAGAAAATTCGCAAAACTGCGCATGCGTAGTAATAGTGCAACGCTGTTTACGTAGCGGTTAGGAGCGTAAGTTCGCTAAGAGCGTAAGTTTGAATCGCACGCAAGCACTTAAGATCTTAAGTGCAGCGAATCTTTAAGATCTTAAGGATTTGCATGGAAATGGGCGGGGGGAGGCAGGGAAATGAGGGAAAGTGGGCGAGGACTGACACTTAGGATCTTAAATGAACGCTCCCACGTCACTTAAGATCCCAAATGACAGCGTATAGTTAAGGCAAGTCAATGGTGGTCTAAGTTTAAGATCCACCGCTGTTTGCAAGGGGAGTGTCTGTTTATGCAGTGGGCTGAAACCTGCTAAGATCTTAGCAAAGGTGCGTATATTTGCGATCTTTTCGCAATCGCATCTCTGAATCAGCCCCATCGACCCAGATTCACAATTCATATGCAGTCCCCTTATCCTCGCAACGGAGCACAGCCAACCGATGCTGTGCTTTGTGTGGCTATCAGCCCCCCCCGCACGGGGTTGTGTCCTCTCACCATGCGTAGGAGACAGGGTCCTGCTGGTGTCCTGCTCTCCTACATGTGGGGTTGTGGCTCACCAATTCCGTACGTTAGCTCCACAGCAAAACCTACCATACAGAATTATGCCCTAACTGTGAATCCGGTCTATCATGTCTGCCTCTTATATATTTGACCCGAGAGGCAAGTTATATGCGTATCAGCACTAAAAAGTTAAACACCTTCTACCAGAGAGTTACTTTTTATGTATTTGCAAGCTTGCCGCTACATGCTTTCTCTCACACATAATGAACCAGCTGCTAATGCTCTAAATACACTCCTTTCATTTGTCAGATTTAACAAATTTAGGATTTGATTCCTTTACAGTGATTTACTCACGCCAAGCTCAGACACTCTGGCAACCAGTGCAGGAGAGTTGGCAAAGCTATATCCCTGCTGTCAGCGACCCCCTTGTCAGCTAAGCTGTAGGAGATTAATTGTGAATTATATTTCAAAACCAGAGGACACTCTATGTGGCAGAGGAAACTTGCATGTGCCCTAAATATAAGAGAGACAAGGCATCCAACTTCTACAACTTCCACTATCTCTGGGCATGTAGGAAATCTGACAGATTTTGGGACAAAGTCATCTGCTATATTAAAACTGTTTAAGGAGTAGCTCTCCCCAAACACCTAATCACAATTATCCTCTGTAATCTCAATGATTGGGCACCCATATAATCCTTCCCGCTATCTGTGTATTCTAAACCAGTGCTCCTCAACCAGTGTGCCGTGGCACACTAGTGTGCCATGAGATATTGCAAAGTGTGCCACGGCACGATGTACTGGAAGCCCTTGTCTTAAGAAAATAAATTTATTATTTGTTCCACACTCCATCCACGCCCAGTCCATCCCTGACACTGATATAGAATGTCAGAGTCAATCGGGACTTCCTGCAGTATGACGCTGGCACGACCTCAGGTCATGTCAGCGTCACACAGCACAGCGGAGGACAGCACTAGGAGGAAGGAGGAACAAAGAAAAGGTAAGTAAAATGGGGGGGGGGGCACTTTGTAATTCCTGCTATTTTTTTTGTATATTTTGCTTTTGGTGTGCCATGGAATTCTGGAAAGGGCTTATGTGTGCCGAGGGTGAGAAAAGGTTGAGGAGCACTGTTCTAAACCATTTATTGTGATGATGCCTAAGCTTGCACATACGGAATACAGGATCTTACACAAGGGCTAAACCCAGCCATTACTGTACGAATTAAATACCTAATCACACCCATCATGCGTATCTCATATGCATGGTGGGTGACCCGACCTCCCTTGTGGAAACTTATTTGCGCATGGAATGCAGCAATATGCAATATGCCTTGCATTTAAATCCGGTGGATTTCAGAGAGCTGAGCTTTAACTTCTCATGCATAACAGCAGGGCTTCTTAAACCTCTGTCAGAGTTTGGGTTCTGTAAGACAAGGAAAAATAACATGGGGAGCAAGAGGAGGATATTGAGAGCCCTAACACATTCTAATAGAGGACCGTGTTCACAGTTAAGAGTAAAATTGCAAACATACCTAAATATATGCACATGAAAAATGCAACATAAGGACGTAAGTCTATATTGCGTATAATTGCGGACTCTATTAGATGTGAATCAGTCATGCGCAACGGTGCTTAAAATTGCTTATGATTCAAAGATATGTAAATAAACACACTGATTAGACTCTGGCAAAGTTTAATACATTTTATTTTTAAAAACATCAAATACTCTCATTAACATTTGTAATAAAAAATAATCATAAAATATAAAACAAGAAATAAAAATAAACATGACATACTTTAAAAAACAAAAAACTAAATACTGTATAAAGTTATAAAAATAATGAACCAATACATATAAAAAGTTTCATAAAACATTAAAAAAAGAATAATTGCAAAAATAAAAAACAAAACAACCACTATAGTTATATAGATGTAAATGTAGTTGTGCTTGTTATAAAAATTTAAGGGGGTTATTCTTCATACTGCAGTGATATACAGGCCACCAGGGCAAGAGGAGGAAATGGACAATGTCCTATTGCCAGATATAAATGGCATTAAAAATATGGCATTAAAATAGTGAAAGCAAAAAAGATGGCCTTTTGGAATTATAAGCAAACTCAAAATAATGATGACAGGGAGGAATGATGACAGAGATGAAGGAGGCTAAAAAGGTTATCAGAGCAGCAAAGGCACAAACTGATTAAAAACTGGCCCACTTGATGCAAAAAGTGGAAAAAAATCTTTTTTAGGTATATAAATAAAAGGCAAAAAAATAAGGAGGGTATAGTAAGGCTCAAAACGGATTCTTGTGGAGGGTGAAAGGGCTATGGCAGATCATCTTAACAAGTATTTCTGTTCAGTATTCACAAAAGAAAGAGAGGGGAAGGGTCCACTTTTAAATGGGAAGACTATTAATACAATGGGGGCAATTACTACTACTTTCACTAAGGAGCTGATATTAAAAGAACTTTCAAACTGAAAGTGGACAAATCAATGGGACCAGATGGAATACATCCAAGGATACTAAAAGAGCTTAGAGGGGTGCTGCAAAACCATTAACCATTATTCAATCAGTCACTAATAACTGGGGTGATTCCAGAGTACTGGAAAATAGAAAATGTTGTCCATCTGCATAAAAGCAGAAGTAGGGAAGAAACATCTAACTACCGACCAGTGAGTCTAACATCAGTAGTAGGAAAATTGATGGAAACACTGTTAAAGGAACAATTTTAAAGGTAGCCAAGCAATGTAACAAAGCAATGAGAAAGGCAAGTCAAATGCTTGGTTGCATAGGGAGAGGAATTAGTAGCAGAAAGAGAGAAGTAGTGATGCCCGTTTATAGATTGTTGGCACAGCCTCACCTAGAATACTGTGTTCAGTTCTAGAGGCTATATCTCCAGAAAGATATAAATACATTAGAGACTGTGCAAAGAAGAGCAACTAAAATGGTCCATGGCATGTGTCACAAAAGGTCCATGGATTGTGTCACAAATCATACCAAGAAAGGCTAGAGGAACTAAACATGTATAGCTTGGAGCAGAGAAGGGAGAGGGGGGATATGATAGCAGCTTTCAAATATATCAAATGTTGTTGACCAGCTAGAGTAGGGTGGCATTTTTCAAAGGAAGAGGTATAATAGAACACAAGGGCATGAATATAAACTGGAGAGCGGTAGATTCAGATGAAATGTGCGGAAAAATTACTTCACTGAAAGGGTGAAAAAACTATAGATATATAATGCTATCACAATACAATAAAAAGTTATAAGATGGCAGGCAGCTTATGTAATAAATCTATGCAAAGTAATCTGGATCCTGTGTGGCATCAGTCTTTTTCAGCAGTCACTTGAAACAGACAGAAAAAGAGAAATCTAGTGTAGCAAGTTTAAAACATTTATTTATTAAACAAACAAGACTCTCTATGAGCCACAATACCAAAAACACAATAAAACAAAAAGCTCCTCCCAGATTCCCCTCCCCTCGTACCAGAGCATGGTAGGCAAAAAATCTAATTAATCCCTGTAGCGATCCCCGGCCCGGGTTTCTGAGATGCTGCTTGGAGGGATGAAAACGCCGTCCCATGTGCTGTCTCTTCGGTTTGGTGGAGTCAGTCGGGAGCATGTGATTCACCGTCTTATGATGCGTTTCAAGTCAACGAGGCCCTTTCTCAAAGAAGGTTTGTATTTGAAATTGTTTATAGATGGGCTGGTGGACCTCATTTACCCTCTAATACTCAGCAGCTTACATTTTAATTAGTGCCGGATCTTTGCTTGTTATATTTTTATGTTACCACAGGTAAGTGGATTATCCTCCCATCTGAGGTGGTTGAGGCTAACACAGTAGAACAGTTTAAACATCCTTGGGATAAATATAAGGATATCCTAAATCTTAAACTAAATTGAGGGTAAATAAGATCTAGGGTCAGTATAGTTTTAAATAAACAAATGGGCAGGCTGGATGGGCCATGTGGCTCCTATCTGCCATCACTTTCTATGTTTCCATGGTTGGACAAACAGGAGAGAGCAATAAGGTTGACTGGAGGAGGGGGCAATAAGATGGTGGACACACATAAAGAGGTGGCAATAAAACTGACTGGACACAAAGAGGGGGCAATAAGACTGGTTGGACACACAGAAGGAAGGGGGCAATTAGGCTGGTTGGACACACAGAACACAAATAAAGAGTGGGGCAATAATGCTGGCTGGACACACAGAAAGAGGAGGCAATAGGGCTAGCTGGACACAGAAGGAGGGGATTGGATAGCTATAGAGACACACACATGGAGGGGGAGATCAGATGGCTTTAGAGACACACAAGAGGGCAGGAAAGGATGGCTGTAGAGAAACACACACACAAGGGGTGGGGTAATTGATGGCTGCAGACACACATAAGGAGGGGAGAGATTGGATGGCTGTAGAGATACACATATGGAGGGGAGAGATTGGATGGCTGTAGAGACACACATGGAGGAGGAGATTAGATGGCTATAGAGAAACACACAGAAGGAGGGCAGAAAGGCTGGATAGAGGCCTATTTAATATGTGTAGATCATAGTCTGTATTGTGTGGCAGTAACTAAGATGAAGTTTCTATTGTCTTAAGTGGTCCTTTCATGTATGGTGATCAGTAGTATGTTCTCTGCCCTGTATATATGTCAGTAGGATACTCACTGTAATTATATGGGTCACTGTGACTGTTTCACTGATACAACTATCCACCTTTGACCACACCCATTGACTAAGTAGTGGATCCCCATTACAGTATCCCCTGGTGGGTCACTCATACGAGTGTCTGACGATGCTCATGATGTTCACTTGTAAACAAGAAAAGAAAAGTTATAAAATATAGAAAGAAAGGTGAAAGGAGGGAACGTCGAAGGGGGGAAGAGGGGAGAGGAAAGGATAGGTCGAAGTGATCATACAGCCACTGTGAAGAGGTGGAATTGGTCATGGGCTGATAGAGAAAGATCATCCATGGTAAAGTAAAGGTTCACTCTGTTCAACCATTCCAGTGTGCTGTAATTATGGCTACCACCACATTACTTAGGTGTCTCAAGAGAGACTTCTTATATGTAAAGATGTTAGTAGGTTGATAGGTCCTATCGTGAGATCTTGAAAATAAGGTGTCCTGGGTAACTGGGGCACCATGTGGAGGGGTATAGGGAAGAGAAATGTCTCCACCTTGAACCACTGCATGTCTTCCGCATGTCTGGTCCAATCAACCAATTGGCTTAAGTAATAGGAGCGAAGACATGGAGGTTGAAGGCCGCTCCTGGCCTTAGGCATAAACATTATATTTTGGTTGCAATGGGGATGTTTATAATGCAGACATTTTTATGCCTAACTCTTATTTTGATGTTCTCTGCTTGCTTTTTTTTTTTGCTTGCTTTGCAATTTCTTTAGTGTCAGCTATGGGCAATGCAAAATCTTAACATAGTTAATTAGGAAATGAATTCCAGGGGAAATAGTTTCTTTTGTCTGAATTTCTGGACTGGGAGAACAGAATGCCATATTGAAGAAGGTTGAATGTTCCATTGTAAAGAAAAATTATAGAAAAGAAAGGTTGTAAATGGATATTGAGAACTGATTGGAACTAATCCATGAGTGAGGAAATGTAGGAGGGGCAGTGAAGAAACGTTAGAGTGCCATATACTAGAGCACAGTAGTAAGGACAAAACAGAATTTCAGCCAGTGGCAGTCAGTTACAGCATGCAGTACAAAAAGAGAACACTAGATGGAAGTATCTTTCTAAAAATAGATGCACTACTGCTGAGAGCTATAAAAAGATGCACAATAAACATAGGGCCAGATTTACTAAATGCCCATAGCAGTCAATCAGTTTCTAGCTGACATTTTATAGTATGTAATAGGAAAGTGAGTGTTAAAATAAAAACGTAATTGTAAGACCATAAAATAAGGTATGCTTCTCTTTGGCCCTTAGTGGCAATGCAGGATTTTAAAGAAAGGGTATATTAGGGGTCTGAAGATGGCACACTACTGTATATAAAATACATGTTAGGTATATTAGGAGTCTGATAATGGCACATGTTATAATATATGTGGGTTATATTAGGGTATAAAGCATATAGCGTGCCCAGGGCTGGTGCTAGGGTGTTCAGGGGCCCCCTGCAAACTTTTAAATTTGCGCCCTTCTGTTTAACAATTTAACACCAATGACCATCCTAGATTATAGTAAGTGCCATAAACCACAATATTGTAACCACAATAAAAGAAAGTAAATCATAGTCACCACTATACAATACAGTGTCCTAGGGCCTGATCCAGAGCTATGCCGATGCGCTGTGCTTACTAAAGCACAGCGTATCGGCGTTCACTTACCCTGGCACTCCCCCTGTGCGGGCGTATGGCCCCTTCCTTACGCCGGCTGAAGGCTACCCTAACTTCAGCTGAGCAGTGGAGCACACTAGAAGATGATGTACAAGAGATTAAAGAAAAGAAAGGTAAGAAAGAACAGAGCGGGAGTGAGTGATTGTATGGCATAAGAAAGTATGGGCAATGTGATGTTGAGGGCAGTGTGTGAGTGACTGTATATACATTAGAAAGTATGAGCAATGTGATGTTGATGGCAGTGTGTGAGTGACTATATACATTAGGAAGTATGGGCAA
The DNA here is from genome assembly GCA_011038615.1 of Limnodynastes dumerilii. Classification (NCBI taxonomy): domain Eukaryota; kingdom Metazoa; phylum Chordata; class Amphibia; order Anura; family Limnodynastidae; genus Limnodynastes; species Limnodynastes dumerilii. The sequence continues at coordinate 301,370 of WWET01000213.1, read as the reverse complement.
TGTGATGTTGATGGCAGTGTGTGAGTGACTGTATGGACATTAGAAAGTATGGGCAGTGTTATGAGCAGTGTATGCATGTGATTAATATCAAACAGTATGGTAAAGTGGGACTCACAGCCAACACGCAGCATTTCACTCCTACCTCAGGGATATCGGGCAAAACCAAACCTCAAAAACAGCAATGCAACCAAACAAACAATGGTGAAACGGGGGATATGCTCTGTGTGCAATAGAATCTACAAATGTACAAAGCTCAAAATTCCATCCAAAAATTATGAGTATTATCAGAAGAATGAAATCGCAAGCATATGCCCTATATCTATCACTGTGCACTCATTGGATATGCACCATATGATCTGACCAACTCTTGTTCTATAAGCCCGAAAGTCATTAATTCAACACTTTATTGATTGCAATTACAACTATTTCCTACATCGCTCTAGACTGTCTGCTGCTTGGAATTTCCATAAACGCCATACAATATAGGAGGACTCTTATATCCTTTTATGAATGTTTTATATGTGTATTATTATCATTGTTATAATAAATATATCTGCTTACTATAACTAGAGCCATTCCCTTTTTACCATAGCATCTAGCGATTGATTAGCGCTCATCATACTTTAGTTTGCTTGTATTTTGTGTGCTGGGGAGAGCAGACCCCAGTGTGTGTTCTGTCGCGCTCTATCTAAGCTATCCTGATTTGTGTTTGTATTGATTTGAATTGACCACTTTCTGCTTCCCCACATCGCCACTCTGACCAATATCTTTTCTTTGCATTTCTAAAGCTTAAGTGTTACTTTCTAAACAAACGCTAAAGTCTGCACTTGCATAATAGTCCAGCACAAATATGTGACCTTCCCTTCTCCTGCCATCCAGGTGCAAGTGCAGGAGGAGTCCACTGATATATTTAAAGAAAATGTTGGTTAAATTATAGTCATAAATAAAATAATTATTACATAAAATAAAATTAATCAAATAACAAAAATTGTGTTTTAAAAGCCACATGCTTCCCCTGATTCAACTAGGCGACATATTTCCATATATTGAGTAACTCCAATGTTGTTGTAGATTCTTGTACAGTCCTGTAGGTGGTGCAAATAATCAGGTTGAAATTGAATGCACTTATGTTATCATTCAGGCCTAGACTGAGCTCATTTGTGGGAACATAACCTTACTGCAAATAGCCTAGGTTATTCCAACCCTTCCCTCCAATGTAACGCCCCTTCAGTCACAGGCAGTCATGAGTGTGCATTGCTCTCTGACTGGAATTTGTACATTTGCACATGATTGTTTCCGACAATGTGCAGTGCGAAAATATGCAGAAATAAGTTACGCTATTGGAGATATGTTGTATGCACACGTGATCAGACCCTCTTTGTTCTCCCTGACATATGATTATACCATATGTTAGATACAGAATAACAAGTTATTATCATTAATACTGGACACTGCAACAAATATTTAAAACTAGTAAAACTGGTAATATAGTGAACAGATGGGTAACAAGCCCTGGATGTGCTGACTAACTTAAAACAGACATTTATACAACACACATGATCAGCTTGATAGCATGTAATCTTTTTAACTTTTGTAGCACCACCTTCTCCCTCTATGCAGCCGGAACACGCACTGTTCTAAGAGCATTCTGGCTGTTGCACGGGGATGACTTCTTAAAAGCAAGCCTTCACTGCATATGGGTCCCTTATTATTCTTTCCTGGATTGTCTGTGGTTGCATTCCACCTGCAGACAACTTGGAATACAAGGCCCTAATGCTCCAAATGAGCAAACTTGCTGCTTGGTATTCCAAGATTAGAGACAGACAGTGCATGTATTGCATTGTACATGAGGCTGAAAGAGGAAAGGTAAATAACTTACAGGATTGATGTGTAAATTACCGATGAGAGTCCCCGCACCCATGGCTGTGCCTGTCAAAGAGAAGTAGAGAGAGACGAAAGTTATTTTTCAGCTGTCTCTATTTCTAATGACAGCTATATTAGATTTCTTTTTATGAATGGGTGAGTATGCTATCAGCATATTCACCTATTCCTTTTCGCCGCTGCCAGACCACTGGAGAGTTAAGTAACCCTCTCCGGGGACTTTTAGGCTTAGGGGGAGATTTAGGGTTAGGCTCTGGAGAATGGCCGTTTCTAGGGACGGGGAAGCCAGTCTATTGAACGAGGCGCGCCCCTAGATTACTTAAAGGGGGGCACCCCGGGCCGTAGTCACATAGACTGCAGCTCACACAGATGCCGACCGCATCCTATAACAGATGCAGCCAGCATCATTCTGGTGACGAGTACTATCATTTCCATTGAATTACGCTAAGAGATAGCGTTATTCATGGCCATAGATTTCCCGTAGGATCCCTGTATATTCAATACTCGTCATACAAGCACTAGCTGCACAACAGAGGAAGGAGAAAAAGGGAGAAGGTAAGTGATTTTAGAAAATCACTTTATAAATCACTTTATAAAAAAAGTTATTTATATATAATGGGGCACAAAAGGAGGCTAATACATTTAAGGGGGCACAAAAGAAGGCTAACATATTTAAGGGGTACAAAAGGAGGCTGAACATATATAATGAGGCACAACACGAGGCTAATACATTTAAGAGACACAAAAGGAGTCTGAATATATATATAAAGGGGGCACAAAAGGAGGCTGATACATATAAGGGATGCAAAAGTAGGCTGATACATATAAGGGGGCAGAAAAGGAGGCTTACACAAATAAGGGGGCACAAAGAAGGCTGAACATATATAAGAGGGCATAAAAGGAGGCTGGACATATATAAGGGGCACAAATGGAGGTTGGGCACACAGCAATTGGCAGAAGTGGATATCTGTGCACATATAAGGGGATGGAAGTAAAAGGCTGGATGCACACCTTTTTTTTTTTTACATTTTTCAGGTCTAGAAACAGCACTGCTCTGGGGAAAGGAGGGTTAGGTAATATGCAGACACTATAATCACAACTTAATAAGTAACATAAAAATCACAAAAAGGAAGCTGAAAGGGTGTGAAATGCGTCAATTTTAAATATTAAGTGGTTGAAATCAGGCAATACAACACATGATCTCAGTCTAGAAATTAATTATAACACAACCAAAGACATAGTAACAATACATTAAAGTGTTTTTTTTCCATTAAAAAATATTAAATAAAATAGTCTATTCACATTTTTTATTTTGTGTGTCAGTGTGTGTATGTGGAGGGGGGGTGGGGGCGGGGTCACAAAGCATATTTTTTGGATCTGGGCATCTAGCTAGTATCACCTCTGTATTACCCTATACCCTTCGCTTGTAATTAAACATTTGTAAATACATTTATTTTCAAAATGACATTTCTTTTTGAATATTATACCTCTAGTGCCTCTAGTACCTTTAGTGCAACTTTCAGCTGGATCCAGGTTCTTCTAGACTTTTGCTGAGCTATTTTATGCTTTGATTTTATTGTAGCGACTTTTCAGCTGTGGATCCATGCTAACTGATCAGAATGCATTCCAGCCCAACCGGAATAAATGACACTTAAGGACAATGAGGAATGACGCTTATGGTTTGCAAGGGGCATTCTCTCCTAGGCCCTCTTACCAATGCAGTCTGTTTATTACTACCCAGCCTTGTTTTAGAATGACTGATAAAATGTTAAAGTTCAATGTAATATGATGGTGCTATATAAAAACCTGGTAAGTGCCCTATACTATTATTAATATTTTCAAACCAGATAACCAGAACGCAGTAATACAATGCACAGACGGCTATATATAAAATATAATTAAACAATATTCTCTTACACAATGAACACTGAGTACAGGTATTATTGTTGAAGTTGTAATATGCTAAATTTGGACTGAAACAAAAGAAAGAAAATGCCCCAGCAAAACTGCCATTACCTGTATCTTACTATGCCATTCAATCTAATACAAAATACAGAAACATTAGTTACATACATTTGCAATTCACAATCCACTTTCCAGGCTTTTCTGCTGTGATGATCCTCACTTTAAACAGTGAGTGTCTCGATATTGGGTAATTTATCATGTATTTTTATACTGAGACCTAACACACCCGAGGCCCCCCTTTAATACATACAAAATAGCCTCTGAAATCCAAAATAGTTTTTGCACTTACTTCTCAACAAAAACTGCCATCAAGTTTCACAAACCTGTGTACTATCAATGACACCTGAAAATAAAGGTCATAGAAGTGTTTTTACTTATTCTTCTTTTGCTCTCTTTAAAATGTCGACAAATTTAAACATTCATTAAATAGCCTGAAATTAGACTACGTCTATTTTTCCTTTCACCACTTGAGGGCACTATAGATTTTTGCAAAGTAACTTTTGAGCATAGGAAAAAATATTTATTTTAATTTATAGGTTCTGTCAGAAGCTGTTAACCAGGCTGTTCAGGGTTGATTAATTTTAGTTATCTTTTACAGTATTCCATTTTACTTTAAGAACAGGGCCAGGATGTAGAAATAGTCTCCAGAAACATAGAAAGGTTAATAAATGACTTGTTCCACGCTATTATCTTCCAGTTGGCTGTGATTATCTGAGGCTTTTGGCGGAGAAAAATTAATTCACACCTAATGCTAAGCAGCTCATCCCGTGTAGATAAAATGAATTCCATACATAGTATTTTCCCTGAAGAAGTTAGGCTGGGCCTGTCACTGCATGCTAGGAATCTCAGAGAAAATATTCCATTTCACCAGCCAACTGTGCAAAACTGTCTTTCTCTATAATCATTAACCTCAAAGGTAAGTTCATTGTTTTATTTAGTAGAAGACCAAAACATTTACACAGATGGAAAACTGTGGCAACATAAAAGATACAATATTTCATTACTTTTACATATAACTATAACAATATTGAACAATAATTGTGTGTCACTTAACATTCTCACATAATCGTCAAAGGCAGCTTCCGGGAAAGAAAATGTTGGAATAAATCAATGTGATAGTGCAGGTGGAATGGATACATGACAATAAACACAGGTGAGGAAGTGTAAAGAATCAGCTGCACACCTACTGAAGCATAAAGTGGCAGTAATGTATTCATATTAACAAGATATCTGTTTCTAATTCTTAACCTGTCTTACTACTGTCCTTATTATCCTTCCCAAGATTGACCCTGTCTCATGCATCCTTACACTAAATAAAAATAATTCTATGAAAATATTAATATGTTTACATTTCCAGAACTGATTCAGTTAGGGTTTTTAGTGCTTTACTAGTATTCAACTGTGTCAGAATATTTTTAGGTGTGGCATGAAAGAGACCCCAGCACTCTTGCGTTAACCAGTAACTACCAATCTTATCCTATGTTTAATATAAAATGCAGAGAGGTTTGTTAGATACATTTGCAAATATATGATAAGCCACCAGCCACTTACAAGGCTTCTCTGTTTTGGTGATCCTAACTCTAATACTGTCAGAGTCCCAACTATGGGTCATAAATCATGTATATCGTGTTTTGCTCTCAATTTAAAAATACAAGATAAATAACCCAAAGTTGGGACTCTGACAGTTTTAGAGCTAGGACCACCAAACAGAGAAGCCTTGTAAGTGCCTGGTGGCTTATCATATATCTGAAGATATATGTAACAAATTCTCTGACTTTTATTTTAAAGATACAAGAGTATTGGGGTGTCTTTTTTATATCTGTATATAAAGAGATATATATATACCTTCAATCTCCTCCTCACTGATGATCCACAGTGTGCCCCGCTGGCTTTCTCCTCTCTGATAAATGTGATTCAGACGCACCTTAGGTCACTTTGCATCATGCTTCAGTGAATATATTAGTCGGAGGTAGGAGGTGAAGGGGTCACACAGGCAGTCCTGTACAATGCAAGTCTTTATGACTAATATTGTCATATAGACTTATCAGTAATCTACTGGCTGGCCAGTGTACTTACCTATCACTTGCCAACAGATTACAGATGACTCTGTATTACCCCACCCTTCCCCCCTCTTTCCAAAGCCTATGCTAGCATTGAATGTGTAAATATGATTTTGTATTCGCAAATAATTTATTAAGCAATAAAATATGTTTCTGTCTTGTCTGATTGCTGTCCTCATTCATGAATATACAGTATAAAGAAATTCCCCATCAAGGATGGATCACCTGAAGCTACCAATTGTCATATCATAAGAAAATATCTTTATTGGCTTAAACGCTTGTCATGATGAATTAATTTACATAATGCTTCATGACAGAATCTATGCTCTAGGTATAACTTGGTTTATACCAGGGGTGTCACAACATTTTTTGTTGGAGGGGGGGCAAGAATTTAGATCTCCCCTTGGGGCCTCCCTTTGGTGCGCCCCCACCTCCTATTTGTAAACTTACCCCATTGAAGCTCTTCTTCTCCTATCCTCTCAGGCACACTCTCACTGAATATCACTGGCATGACACCACTAGATGAAGTGTAATGGCCTGCTATTTTTAATGTTCTAGCATTTACTTTCAAAATTGAAAGTGGACAAATCAATAGGACCAGATGGGATACATCCATGGATACTAAAAGAGCTTAGAGGGGTGCTGGCAAAACAATTAACTGAATTATTCAATCAGTCACTAATAACTGGGGTAATTCCAGAGGACTGGAAAATGGCAAATGTCGTCCCTCTGCATAAAAGTGGAAGTAGGGAAGAAGCGTCAAACTACCGACCAGTGAGTCTAACATCAGTAGTAGGGAAATTGATGGAAACACTGTTAAAGGAACAAAGTGTACAGTATCTTAAATCCAGTAACTTACAGGATCCCAAGCAGCATGGATTCACAGGGGGAAGATCATGTCAAACAAATCTTATTAAATTTTTTGACTGGGTCAGTAAAGTATTAGATAAAGGGGGAGCTGTAGACATAGCTTATCTAGATTTTAGCAAGGCTGTTGACACTGTGCCACATCGAAGACTGTTAAATAAGCTGGAAACTTTAGG
>WWET01000213.1:261971-278785 GCA_011038615.1 Limnodynastes dumerilii | reverse complement strand
GCCGGCGCCAGGCTGGATAGGCGTTGGACATGCCCCCGCTCCCCACTATACAGATTGGCAGCGTTCATACAGGAGACTGTATGAATGCTGCTAATCTGTATAGCGCGGAGCGGGGGGATGTCCAGCGCCTATCCAGCATGGCGCCGGGATACACCGCATCCCATCGTGGAGTGGGTCGCGCCGGCCCTGGGGTAAGGATTAGCATAAGGGTTAGGTAAATACTTACCATTAGCCGCTGCAACTTCATCCTGGGGTAGATTGATTGCTTCTCCGTGGCAAGGCAGAAACAATCAATTTGAGAGCCAGTTCAAAACTGGCTGGTATGAAACAGCCCTTTCGATAAAGGGCCATTCTAACCACAGACCCGCGCCCATGTTATCATCTATGTCTGGGCAGGTTCACCTTTTCTATGTAGCAACCAACGTCTTTATGGGACAGATCATTCTTAGCAATGCTTCTTAAAAACCTATAGCTATACTGTTCATATTGGTCTTTCCCACCACAGCACTGTCCAATTTCAGGAATCCCTGTAGTTGTAGATTAGCCTACCCAGAATACAACCATGTCTGTCAGCTTGGGCAAAACAAAAGCGTACAGAGAAAAAAGTTTTTTTCTACTTTACTAAATGATCAAACACCTCTTGATGTAAGATACTTACTGTATTTTCCAGCTCTCAGTATTTGATTTCTAGCTTAACCTCTTTTTTTTTTTTTTTTATTAAAGCAACTTTAAATTCTTTATATGATCCTTCTAGACAATGAGCCTCTTAAGCATGCATTACAGGAGTCAAATAAAGTAGGAAAAGTACAGCTTGTATTATGCTTAAAATAGCCTTTCATCCTCATCAAATGATGGTCATCCTATATTTTATCTTGTGTATTTCTGTAACCTTCATCATTTGTAACAATGGAGTAGATCCAGAACTACGCTTGTAATCCGTTTCCTAGCATAGCGCATTTATGCGTGCGTACCTTCTAAGCACTCCCCTAGGCACCCCCCTTGCATGTACGTACTTTGGCCGCTTTATACTTCCAAACCCTACCTTAACTTATAGCGTAACAACTCTTGTCTGCACGCGTACGTATAGCCTGTGCGTAGTTACGCTGCTAAGCACGCCCATACCATACGATTTAAATACCATCCTCCGCTATCGTAATATTAGCACGCCCCTCGAACGTTTTTACGCTACTGTTACGTGAAAGGCCCTTATGCTCACATTTACGTTGCGTTACGTTACGTAGTGTAACATCTGCTGCCCGCATTCTCAGTACATACTTCTCCGCCAGACGTAAATACGCCGGAAAACATTGTTCTGGATCTGCCCCAATGTTTGCAAACAGGTTTTATTGTTAGGAGTAAGTTGTTAATGTTGTATACAATGTTCAATAGAATACACTTTTTCTTTTAAGTAGTAGTTACAAATATTTTTACAGCACAACTTTGGGCTTCAGTAAAATAAAATAACAAATTGGCAAGTTTTAAAAATCTCTTTATATTAAAGAAGTCATGGAAAACATGCACTAATAATGTCTGACTACAAGTTGTTGGTTCTATTAGCATTAGAAATAAAAACATAAATTACATTAACATAACTTACTGAAAAGTATCTGCTAATCATTTTTAAAGTTGCGCTATTAAAAATTCAAGGTGCTGAATATGCCAAGTGTAATGTGTAACAAGGGCGCCTATTGATAAAAAATCGCTAGCACTGAAAACCTAATGCAAATGTAGAGGCACTGGTTTATAGCAGACAAACAGCTGTGGTCCTAATGATACTTTTGGATGTGGTGTACAAAGAGCTCAATTGTACGGGCAGGTGTCTGGCTGTTCATGACTTAAAGAACGACTGAAAATAAAAAAAATAGCACAGAGAGCAGTGTAGAACGATTAACTACGCCTAACTTTTATTGAAAGATTAACATTACTCTGATTCAAGATTAGTAGCCTTATAAAGAAAATATTGCAACAAAAACTCCTATAACTTACAACAGAAACGTATGCACTTATGTGCTTTTATGTAGTTTGTCAACTGCATATAATAACTTTATTCTTGCCCTTCTAAGTAATGTCTGCCTTTGTAATATTGTATCTGGTGTCTCTAAACTTGTTACATTGAGGTGCAAATGGGCAGCAAATTATTCTTAAATTCATCTTCATTCCAGTGTTGCAAGCTTTCACATGCTTCCAGCATCGGCTGTTGTTCCTGATGCCCTGCTCTGTTTAGGAAGATTTTTTCCAGCCTTTTTACCAGCATCTCCAGCGATTCCAGATCAATTGCATGATCAGGACCTGCACCACATCAGTCAGTTTTGTCTGGACTCACAGTTAACGTAGTTTTCGTACATTGTTTTAAGAATTGAGCTACTACGCATGTGTAGTAGCTTTTTTATGCAATCTACGTACCATTTCTGTACGTAGATTGCGTAAGCACGGCCTTTTCCATATCAGTTTGCCCTCATGTCAGAGCCTCTGCCATGCACATCACAATCAGATTCTGCTGGAGGTGGAAGGCATTGGAAATAAGGGGCTGCAGGTGAAATACAGGTAGTAGATACCAGTACACAGTCTTCTTCCAGAAGTTCTAACGTCTCTCTTGTTGCAGATTTGGCACAGGTGTGAGCTATGGCATCCGACAGCGGTATGGAGGCCGAGAAGAAGCGTCCTGGACCCTCCCATTAGGTGGTCCCAGGAGCAATGCAGGAAAGGTCTCGTTATAGTAACCGGGAAGGAGTTGGCAAGTCAACCAGACAAGAAGTAGGCTATGCACTCCTGTGTAGCTTTATACACTAATTGTTTGGATGCCAAATTGTTAAGTGTTGGTTTTAAAGAAGGTTTTAAGTTGCCCATTAGAGGAGAGGTTAGTACCGGCTGTTACAAGAATCTTAAATCAGCAAGACAGTTTCCGGAGCTAGTTTTTGGGAAGTTACTTTAGGTAGAGTGGTAGGTCCTTTTTAGGCAGCGCCTATTCAGGACCTGGTGGTATGTCCTGTTAGAGTGGTGCCAAAGAAGGTGCCAGGTGAATTTAGGATGATTCAACATCTGTCTTACCCTGATGGGTGCTCAGTTAATGATGCGTTAGATATGACCACTTGTTCAGTACAATATCAATCTTTTAAGGTGGCAGTGGACATGGTTTGAGTCAATGGCCTGGGGACCCTGACGCCTAAGTTAGATGTTGAATCCGCTTTTCGGTTACTTTTCCTGCACCAAGTGTCTTTCTAGTTTATGGGTTTTAGGCTGCCAAAAGCTTTCTTTATTGACAGATGTTTACCAATGGGATTTGCTATCTCCTGTGCTCTGTTTGAAAAGTTTTGCACTTTCATGCATTGGTGTGTGCAAGTGGGAGCTAAGCATCATTTCTTGACTCACTATCTAGACGACTTTTCATTGGACTGGCGGGTTCTAGTATTTACCAAGATGTTCTATTTTTGGCTCATTCATTTTTTTGGCACTTCACTTGCCTGTTGTGGTGGACAAGACGGAGGGTCTGTTTGTCATATCTCGGAATCAGTGACTCGGTGGCTGGTTCCTGATGGCTTCTGGAAGATAAAGTGACTAGGCTTATGCTTGGATTAGGTAAGCTTTGGTCTCGTCGCAGGGCAGTGCTAAAAAAAGGTACAGTTGGTGCTCAGCCTGCTTAACTTCGCATGCAGAATGATTCCGATAGGCAAAAATTTTTGCAGGCGATTGGAGAGGGCTATGGTGGGAGTAAAACACTCACATCATTTTGTACATCTGTCAGGATGGAAAGGAAGGAAATCAGGGAGGACATGGCGGTTTGGGTTAATTTTTTAGATCAGTTTAATGGTATGAGGATTTGCCAGCATCCGGTGGATTCCAACATGGAACTACAGCTTTTTATGGACGCAGTGGGTTTCCTAAGTTTTTGGGGCCTTTTATCAGGGGGAATGGTGCGCAGCTCCATGGCCCTTGGAATGGGTTCAGGCTGGGTAAATCTAGTTTAGTAAATCTAGCCCTATATGTGACACATACATATATAGGACTGTTAGTTCACAAAATAGCTGTATTTTGAAATGGGTTAAGCTTACTTGCTCAGTGTCAAGGCACCTCCATTGCATTATGTGTGCTTAGAATGTCTGTGGTAAGACACTTCCTACATTTAAAAGTATGCAGCAGCCATATGAGGCGGAGGTCAGGCTGCTAATGTAAACTAGTAATTAGTTACAAGAAAACACAGGCTGCACATGTAATGTGCGTAAGTGTATATATAAATGGAAAAGGTGCTGCCAGGACAAACTATGACCACTGAGTAAATATAAGGGAGTGCCACATTATGTATTTCTTTTAAGATCTTGGTCTTATTCTGGAGTTTCGAGGAGTTGTATATTGAGGCTTGACATTTCTATGGAAATAAGGAACTGATTTCAATGTATTCTGAGAGGATATTTGTGTTAAAATTGTGTCAGACTATGTGCTAGTTGTTGACATTCATTATAAAAATTGAGACATTAGATGTCTGCCTATTAGCACTGTCCTTTTACTTGTAGCTGAGCTGGCATACAGGCGTGAAATTTCATGGTCTGGTTGTAAATTATAATCTCTGCTCAGATGCCTTTCATATGCTCAGGTTAGGAAGACTTTGAAGAACTTGCCAGCATTTACAGAGTCTGGTGGCAAAGCTATACATTGCAAGATCCATCAACTGAACACATACTGGGATTTGACATAAAGAAAAATAAAGCCTTGCACATATTGAATTAAAGATTGAATTAAAGATTCATTATATCAAATGAGACATTAATACATTTACCAAATAGCTCTATCCTATTTGAGGATATTTGCTTACAGGTTTAGAAAAACCTAAGGGCCAGATCTTCTAAGGTATGGGTTTTGAAAAGTGGAGATGTTGCCCATAACAACCAATCAGATTTTAGCTGACATTCTCTAGTATGGAAAGTGAGTGAGTAAGGAAAGTGAGAGCTAGAATCTGATTGGTTGCTATAGGCAAGATCTCCACCTTTCCTAACCTGCAGCTTAGTAAATCACCCTAAGTGCGTAAAGTAGAACCAATGAGGATTTAATACCATTGTACATTATTTCCAATCTATTATTCCGCAAGTGGTATAAACTAAAAAAATTAAATAAATAAAAAGATAACAACAACAACAACAATAATAAGAAGAATAACTATCTGCAGAGTCGTAAGAAGTCGATTTTAGCACCAGGGGTAAAAATGAAAACTGGCGCCCCCAACCATGACTTAATAACCAGTTTAACCTTAAAAATGAACTTACTGGCACCCCCGTTTGACATTGCTCCCTGTGCGACTGTCCCTATCGCACAGTTACAGCCCTGACAATCTGTGAGGTCTACACCTAGAGCTGAATCCAGCATTTCTCAGTAATTTATAGTACTATTAAATTGAACAATCATTGATGTGCATATAAATCAAGAGTTAAAAAGTAACTATTCTGTACAATTAAGGCACCCACATGGAACAACTTTTGGATGACATTTGTGCCTAGAGCTGGGCTACAGGATGCACATTTGACAGATACACATTCTATAAAGCAGTGAAAAGCCAAAAATGGGTTTAGAAGAAAATGTAAACTATTCTGATTTAGGACCAAGAAAGAGAGAACAAGAAAGGGATAACCCAGGACGCACTCACATCCCATAGAGATAAAGATAGTGATATTTGAAGTAAAAAGTTAATCTTTATTATGACATCTTAAAAAGGAGAATTATCATATCACTGTCCTAATCATCAGTATTGATTTATAAAGCTGATAATAGTGAGGGACAAAATTCTGAGGAACTATTGGTAAAAGATGCCAGCAAAATATATTTAAAGAACAACTTTAATAGTGATACACAAGACAGAAAATAACTGGAGATTACAAAATTGTTCTTAATCCCAATATTTATTAGGGCAGCTTTTTACAAATTATGTAGAAGGATATAAAGATAATAGGAAGCTCAATATCTAGTACCTCCTAGATATAGAAATATAATTGTCCTATTACACCAGTCTAAATATAAAAAAATGATGAAAGTGTTATGATCTTATTAAATATGATATACTAGTCCCAATTAAGAGGTATATTATCTTGTAAAAGACTATTATCAAAATAAACTAATTGAAGCAGCTAAAATGAGCTCCTTAGTTATAATTAAGTAGTCGCCAAAATGACATCCAAGAATTATATGGCGTATATGGGCTATAATTAAATAGCTGCCAAAATCAACATCCAAGATATATTACGTATTTCACCATGTATAAGACGCACCTTTTTTAGACCAAAAATAGGTCTAAAAACCAGGTGCGTCTTATACAGGGGATGTAAGGCTGAACTTACCTTTTCAGTCCCTCCGGCAGTTTCAGGCTCTCTCTCAGGCTCTTTTACCCCCGGCTGGCTCCCTGGCGGTGCGCGCTTTACACCGACGTTACGTGACCTTAGGTCACAGAGCGTCAGTGTACAGCGCGCACCGCCAGGGATCCAGCCTTCTGTCGTGGTTTTCTCAACCAGTGCAAATTACAGTTCGAGTTACAGCCTGACAGTTTTCCTACCTGTACACTGACGTTGCATGACCTCAGGTCACACAGCGTCAGTGTACAGCGCGCTCCGCCAGGGAGCCAGCCGGAGTCAGAGCTGCGGTGGAGAGAGCCTAAAACTGCCTGAGGGACAGCCGGATGGACTGAAAAGGTAAGTTCAGTCTTAAATTCCCTGATCCCTTGTATAAGATGCCCCCATTTTTAAGTTAATTAATGCTAAAAATAATACATAAAAAAATACATTTAAAATAGTTTTTTTTAAATGTAGGCTCTAAAAATGGGGTGCGTCTTATACGAGGGAGCGTCTTATACGTGGGGAAATACGGTATATGGTGTATATAAACTTTATACCATTGGAGGAATATGTCCCAGGAAAAGTAAGAAAAGGACTAAAACTCATTAAGTATGAGCCCTCATAATGTGTCTCCATTATCAAATTACTGAGGGTGAACTCCCAAATGAGAAAGGCACTGAACTCACTTGTTCCAACTATAAACCTCTAACTTATCTACTCAGCCTTCAAACAAGAAGGAAAGTTGTTGAGTATAGTGTTAATCTATTATAAAGCAAATTAGTATTCCAAAAAGGTAAAAGTAACGGATAGTTCACAAAAATGATTCCCCACTGTCACGAACTACGAGGAATGGTGGGACCTGCCCCGGGTTTCCAGGGAAGCAACAGACGAGCAGGAGCGAAGTGAAATAATGATTGACTTTAATAGTGATGGTTGCACAAGACAGGAACAAGGGATAACCAATAATAACGAACAGTCTTTGGATCAAAAGGAGGCACCAAGGGACCAAGTGGAATGGATGTGCACTAGTGAGGATAAGAGTCTGTGAGCCGGGTTTCACACTGACAGGTGTGGAGGGAAAGGAGTGGGTAAGAGCTACGGCTGGAAAGCGGTAGCTGATGAAATCCAGATAGAGATAGCAGGATAAGTCCAGGTTAAGAAGCTGTATAGTTGGAGTGAAGTAGCGAGATGAATCCAGGTTGTAGCAACTATAGAGTTGGAGCGGAACAGACTGGTAACTGTGGGCTAGACCAGGACTGGATTGACTGGACCAGGACTTGGCAAGGCAGGACTGGATGTTGGATTGAACAAGAACTTGACAAGACGGGACTGGACTGGAATACTGGGTTGCACGTGATTGGCATGCTGGAGTGAGCCGGACTGGCGTGCTGGGATGCGCTGGACTGGCGTGCTGAGATGCGCCGGACTGTCATGCTGGGGTGCGCCGGACTGGCGTGCTGGGGTGCGCATGACTGGCGTGCTGGGGTGCGCCGGACTGGCGTGCTGGGCCACAAGGCTACTGAACCGGACTGCGAGGACCACGGTAACTGGAAACAGAAAAGGACACAGGACCGCGGAACCGGGACCCAGATTGTGACACCCACTAAAGACAACACCTGATATTCTGATTTAAACCAGCAAGCATAATGCTGGTTACCTTAAAATCAGGGAACTACCTGATTTAAAGGTAACTAGCACTGGTTTTCAGCGGGCAGAACCATAGAATAGAGCTCTTCCCCTACCATGATTCCTACTTTCCCATTGTCTGTCAGCTCCATATTTTGACCCAAACATTCCAGTGTTACCATACTCCAGGTAAACTGCACACTAGGGTTTGGAGTCTAATGGGCCCTGGTCTTTCTCTAGAGCCTCTAGTGGTGAAGACAGGTTTTTGCAGCAGACATCCAGCAGGTCACATCCCCTGGTGGAAAGTCCTGGTATAGCAAAGTTGGTTTTGCAGTAGGTACAGCACAACAGCTAATACAAGAAAGAGAAAGAATGGACACAATGAATGACAGGACCAACAAGCTGGACACACACCCCAGTGCCAAATGGGACTTAGGGAGAAAAGACCCAGTACCTGAGGCAGACAAGAACTGGACATGACAAGACATGACAGAATTCTGTGAACTAGATTGTGTACAGACTAAGAGGTACCTGGAAAAGGAATGGGATAAATGCTGGTGGGCACGGCACACAGATAAAGTCAGAACACACAGTTTAATGGTAAAAGGGACAGATATAGAACGGGTAAAGGCAAAATTACACATTTTCAGGTAAGTAAAAGGAATATGTACAGGATCCAAGATAGAGAGTACAGAATACCAGACAGGTATTTGTTGCAAATATTGCAGCAGCATGTAACACCCAAGTATATACAGGCTTACATAAAAAGATTACCATAAAAAATGTAATGGTTAGCTGAGCCCGATTCTATACCGTGCAATGTTGTTGTCCTACATCGCGCGGTTAACAGGCACCACATGAAGTGCGTGATATTGTATTTTAGGTATTTGCAGCCAATTCATGCACATTTTTTTTTGTAAGCCTGGTTATATGTAGTTCCCAATGTGCCAGCCTTGGGCATGTTGGCATTTGGAGTACTACAAGTGCCAGCATTCACAAGCATTTACTGGCAGTCTGGTCTTGCTGGGGCCTGTGGTGCACTAATGCATGTGGGTATTTACAGTTTTTTATCTTTTTTAAGTTTAGAATTTTTTTTTTTACATAGACTTGTATTGTAATTTGCACCTTTCTGAGGTGTGAATTTTAATATACGTGATCTTGGGCTCAACATCGCAGTGACACAATATTGAGCAATTGAATAACATAAGAATTATGCAATTGAGCTAACATTGGGTCCAAACCAGTGCTCGAAGTGGGCCGGTGTGCGGCAGTATGGCATGCCGACACTTCCTAAATACTGCGAGTCAGCTCTGAGTAAGAATACAGCTGCTCATAGAATTTTAAGATAAAATTCGCAATTCGAATTTTCGAAATTGGGATTTTCTAACCGGAGACCCACACCCCTCACAGAGGACTGCTGACAGAGCTCAATGTGATGCCGGAGACCACAGCTCTGATCAGAAGACACAAGCATGACCTAAGGTTAGTCTGCAAAGCGCGCGCCGCGGAGGAGAGAGCCAAAAGAGATAGAGGAAATTAAAGTTTATTATAGAATTGTTTTAGAAAGTAGTTTGGGAATGGGGATTTGGAATGGAAAGCTGGATATGAAAAGTGCAATAAGGCTGAATGGACCCATATAGAGGGGCAATAATTCTGGCTGAACACAGAAGGAGGGGCAATAAGGCTGGGTGGACATTCATAAAGAGGGGGCTATAAGACTGACTGGACACAAAGAGGGGACAATAAGACTGGGCAAACTGAAGAAGGGGACAATAAGGCTGACTAGAAACAGGAGGGACAATAAGGATGAGTGGTCACTCATAAAGAGGGGCTATAAGACTGGCTGAACATAGAGAGGGGGCTATAGGACTGTTTGGACAAACTAGGAGAGGACAGTAACGCTGACTGGACACAAATAAAGAGGGGCCAATAAGGCTGGTTGGGCACACAAAAGGAAGGGGCAATAAGGTTGGATGGACAAACAGAAGGAGATGACAATTAGGCTGACTGGTCACAAATAATGATGGGGCAATATGGCTGACTGGACACAGGAGTATGGACTATAAGGCTGGGTGGACACACATAAAGAAGGGGCTATAAGACTGGCTGGATACAAAGAGGGGGCAATAAGACTGTCTGGACAAACAGAAGGTGGGGACAACAAGGCTGGTTTGACACAGAGGGAGGGGGCAATAAGGCTGGCTGGGCACACAAAAGGAGGGGCAATAATGCTGGTTGGACAAACAAACAGAAGGAGGGGACAATAAGGGTGACTGGACACAAAGAGGGACCAATAAGGCTGGCTGGACACAGAAGAAGGGGGAAATAAGGCTGGCTGGGCACATAAATAGAGGGGCAATAAGGCTGGTTGAACAAACAGAAAGAAGCGGACAATAAGATTGACTTAACACATATAAAGAGGGGGCAATAATGTTGGCTGGACACAGAAGGAGGGGCAATAAGGCTGGGTGGACACTTATAGGGCTTCATTTACAAAATTCGTTTTTCTCAGCGATTATGCATCGCCAGACATCGCGGCGATAGAGGCCTCTAGTGTCTCTGATGTCATATTCAGTATAAAAGGGGGACCTCTAGTGGCTGAATGGTCATTAGTAGCGGGACCACAGAACTGGAAGCAGGAGGACATCCCGTGAAGAAACACAAGAGGCAGAAGAAGATCTACAATCAACGGACCATCCTCTGCAATCAAGATGAGCAGCATCTTCACGCAACATTTCAAGAACAGCTTGCAAGACGACAGAAACTACATGCAAGTCATCCCAAGACAGATGACTGCAAAGTGGTGAGTCGATACTTCACTTTCTTTTTTATACACATTTATACTATACATTTGGCTTAAGTTTAGTTAGGACAGGGTGGCCACCATTATAGTTAGATAAAACATACAGGGACACATTTACATTGTTTAAATGTTTATAAATGTATTGTTTATTCATGTAGTTATTTTCTGTTTATTGGGGGAAGTGTTTATTTTTTTATTTACACATTACACATTAGTATGCACCATTTAATCCCTTGTCAGGCTAACGTTTATAGTACTATAAGGCTCAGCATGGCCACAAACACATGGCCATGCTGTGCCTTATAGTACTATATGCGTCTGCATGATAAGGGATAGAATGATGCGGCACAACATTTTTACATTAAGAAAAACACATGTCAAAGCTATTTAAGTTTATATTAAGTTTAAGTTTAACATGGCAAACATCTGGACGATTTTTTGTCTGCGATATTTGCCGTGTCGATTTCGCTAAAGGCTAAAGTCCCGGGACTTTGCCTTTAATGAATACAGTGATGTCATATTCTCTGTGAAAGTCCCGGGAATTTGGTCAATTTTAACAAAATTTACTTTAGTAAATGAGGCCCATAAAGATAGGGCTATAAGACTTTTTGGACAAACAGAAGGAGGGGACAATTAGGCTGACTGGACACAAATAAAGAGGGGACAATAAGGCTGGGTGGACACACATAAAGAGGGGGCTATAAGACTGGTTAGACAAAGAAGGGGCAATAAGACTGGCTGGACACACAGATGTAAGGGACAATAAACTAGTTGGACACACAGAAGGAAGGTCCAATAAGGCTGTCTGGGCACACAAAAGGAGGGGTAATAAGGTTGGTTGGACAAACAGAAGGAGGGGACAATAAGGCTCGACCGCACCTAGAAATGGCCCTGTGGGGCCATGAAATAAACATGAAGCTTTCAGTGTAGAAATCTTGACCCACATGATTGATACACAATGTGATTACTCATTGTTGACCTGTTTACTTTGGCAAACTCAAGACACATCTGGTGCTGAAATTTCCATACCACCACTTGCACTTCGAGCACTGGTCCAAACCCAACATCATAGGAAATAGAATTGAGCCCCTTGTTTTTACTTTGAACATAAAGAAGATATAGATAAAGAGATAAAAATTCACTCTTGAATTAATTTTACTTTGTTTATTATTTTTTTCATTTAAAGATTCATACTACCTCCAAATCCAGGTGACAGCTATGGGGACCCGATTTGCTCTGAGACATTGGGAACATCTTAACATTTGCCATAACAACCTATACCTGAAGCACCTGACATTATTTTAAAGACATCTAGGGCCAGATATACTAAGCTGTGGGTTTAGAAAAGTAGAGATGTTGCCTATAGCAACCAATCAGATTCTAGCTCTCACTTTCTTTTTTACATAGTAGAGAATGCCAGCTAAAATCTGAATGGTTGCTATGGGCAACATCTCTACTTTTCCAAACCCGCAGCTTAGTAAATCTGGGCCCTAGTTTAAAAAAATCTGGCAAGGTAAAATAGATAACCTTGAAACATTCAAAAATGACTTATTATATTTTATATTTATATATTATATTATATTATATTAAGTATTTATGTAAAAAATGCTCTTAAACAGTAACAACCCAGTTTTTTTTAAATGCAGAAGGGGTTCACCACATAACAAAAACAAACTGAACAAACGTAAACATTTTTGTGGATCAGACAGGTGTTTTTGTGTTTATGTTTTATTAAAAGCGTGTACTTGCTTAAACTTTTACAGGAAGCCATGAAAATGTTTGAAAACAAAGCACAATATTTAAAAATGTACTAATAATAGAGGAAGGGTGACTCTGAGCGGTTACTTTTCATTTCACAATTTATTAACTGATTTGGTCAGACTAAGAATCATTTTAGGGATGATCATCAAGTTTTATTAGAGGAAAACCTCCATAAAATGGTACTACCAGTTAGATGTTCACCTAATCTCACCTTAGGTCCTACTGTTCCCAATCAATTTAAAAATTCAATAGGTAGGTGTATAAATTTGGTGTTAAAATCTAAACTGTTCAGGCAGACAATAGAAAATGATCCTCTTCAACTCTTTAAGACAACTCTGTAAGTATAATCACATCATGTACTGTTGTGTCTCCAGTATGAGGGTAAGACATTTATTCCCCTTAAGATGAGTATTAGAGAGAAAACTATGAGTAAATGATGATATAAATGAATGCGTAAAAAAATAATTGCAGCGGATTAAGGGTTGAAGGATCTCAGCAAATGAATATATCCCAGAATGAAACATGTTGGAATTTTGAAATGATGACATTGGGCCAGATCCAGACCTACACTCATGTGTGTAGTGTATTTACACCAGCGTACCTACGAAGCACGCCCCTAGGCACTCCCCTTGCATGAGCGTACTTTTACCGTTTTACGTCTACCAAAAGCACGCCCATACTGTACGCTTTAAATGCCTCACCATGCCTCTGAAGCATAATTATGAGTTTCGCATGGCTGGCACGCCCCTTCATGCATTGTTACGCTGCTGTTACGGTACATACGCACTGAGTTACGTTGTGTAACATCTGCTGCGCGCATGAGTAAGTACTAAAAGGCGCTTTTATGCGTAAAATCATGGGCGCGTGGGTCTGGATCTGCCCCATTGAGACTAGTATTTTTAAATATTGACAGACATAGCTCATCCTTCTATCAGTTTAATATTTCTATTACTGACTTTTTTTTTTTATTACCTAAAGGGAATTATTAGTAATGAGGGAAAATTCATGTTTTTAAATAGTTTTAAAGAGAAAAAAATCTGTATGTCTGAAATTGGTAACTAGTAGTTTTTTTTATTTCTTCTTATTATTAAAGTACATTATGATAAAGACCAAACACTTCTAGAAATGGAGAAAATAAAGAGGAGTAGAATGGAGAAAGAAGAAAACTAACAGTACAGGTTAGAAGACAGAAATGGTGACTGTATGTAAGGCAAAAGATATTTCCCCATAACCCCTGAGTGCACAGCACAGCACTTAGGCCCAAGTTCACATTTAGGTTTAAATGGAGAGCATAAGACGGCATTGCTGAGAGCATCAGGACCACCAATTCCCTGATTGACCAATTCCTAATATTTATTGGATACTAGACCCCTAAGCAAGACCCTGAACCACCAGGAATACTAGACCTGTGGCAATAACAACACTGTCATTCTTGATTCTTTGCATGTGTTCAAAGTACATTAATACATTGCATTTTTTTTTTAAGTATCAGTTTCCACTGTAGAGATATTTAAAATCGAGATACGTTAGAAAGCGGTTGCAGTCTCCGGTTCGATTCATTTTCGCAGACCCGCCGGATGACAGCTACGGAGATGTGAGTATCCTCTCCGGGGCATTTTAGTATTAGGAAGGGTTAGGGTTAGGACCATAGAAGGTGAGGGTTAGGGTTAAGTTGTGGAGAAGGGGCTCTTAGGGTTAGGCTATAGAGAAGGGAGTATTAGGGTCAGGCTAGGGAAAAGGGAGGGTTAGGGTCAGGCTGTGGTGAAGGGAGGGTTAGGGACAGGCTGTGGGGAAGGGAGGGTTAGGGACAGGCTGCGGGGAAGGGAGAGTTAGGGTTAGGATAATGGAAGGGGAGGGTTAGGGTTAGAATTAGGGGAAGGGTTGGGGTTAGTTTAGCCACTCACCTTTATCTCTTCAAGGCATAAGCAATCGATATCCCAGCCAGTTCGAAACTGGCTGAGAGAGAACGGCCCTATCGAAATAGGGCTGTTCTTTGCGAGGACCCACCCTCGTTAGAAAGGATCCCTGCTACTAATAAAGAACCATCTTCATTAAGCAGACTGAGATGAATTAAATGTGCTGAGAATGTACAAGTGTAGCAATAATACACCAAGGATTTGTGAATGAAAGCTGCAGCAGTCTGTCACTTTTCAGCTGGATATACAAAGACTGGCTATTCATTTGGTTCACTGAATGCTCTTGTACTTGATTGCAATATTTAACCTGATTGCACTATTATTTCCTCTTTCTGCCTTAGTTTACATTATTTGAACAAAGGATTCTTATACAAAAGAGGTTTCTAGGAAGAACATTTTCAGGTTTCATTCCAACTGATTGATTAAAGTTAACCAGGACACAATTGTTTCCTTCTTTGCAGCAGTCATATGGATTGGTTACCACAGGCAGCAAGGAAAATCTAGTTGTGATAGCAGAAGGCCTCTTTGTATGGCAGGGGTGAGTGTGTGGTAATGTGGTCAGAAATAGAACAAAGGCATTTTTCACTATAATTAAGTACAGGTACCAACAATGCATAGTGCCTTTAATAGCTGTGAGGCATGCTGGCTCTAACATATCTTGGTGGGCAGGATATATGTGGTAGCGACAGTGGGTGTAGGGTGTAGGGTATCAGGGCCGGAATAACCATGGGGCCAATTTCCAATTTCCAGAACTCACGCAGCTGTCTATGAGGATGGATGTATGGATGGAGTGGCCTGAAAATCAAAAAAGCAAACAGTACACTGTATGTGTAGATATATATCTCACCCCCCAGTAATTACACTAACAGTACTCTCACACACACACTGACAGAGCTCAGGACGTCATCGTAGCACTTTATATACACAGCTAAAAGATAGGATCTTGCCATAGCTTCTCAGTTACTCAGCATAGCTCTGATGTCATAGCCACTCCCACTGGAGGAGGAGACAGAACAAGAGCGCACACCACAATCCGGACTTTCCAGACCTGCTTGTATATGTAGTCCACCAGAGAAAAAAACTATAATTTGGAATAAAATATCCAAGGGTTTACCTTAGTTTAATCCTCCTCTAAATCTAGAGGAGTTTTAAAGTTTAAAGGGGAGAAAACCTCCTGTTAAAACATTGCACCTGGACTCTAGAAGTGTGTTTTCCAAAATTGGTGCTATGATTTCCAAGTCTCCTCAGAGAATCCCAGGTGAAATAATTACTACTTTTAAAATGTGTCAATCTTTACTGTGCACACCTGTGCTACACCAAGGAGACCTGGAAGACATGGACTGTTAGGAGACCCTGAGGATCAAGTTTGGGAAGTACTGCTTTAGAATACCATAAACTGGATGAATAGCCACCATAAGCAGACCCTCCAACATGACCCATTCCATTATGTACAAAATACTCTGCTCCTGAGCTTCCAACTGTCGCTCACCTAGTTTAAATGAATTAACTGATATTTAAAAAAACAAGTTGCCTCTTCAACAATAGTGGTTACCATAGTAACTGACAGTTGGAAGCTCAGGAGCAGAGTATTTTGTACCTATTGGAATGGGTCATGTTGGAGGGTATGCATAAGTCCACTTCTATGTAATATAGGAGACTTTCCCATGCCCCTTAATTCAGGTAACTGGAAAGTCTGGTGTTGGCCTCTTGCATCACTGTGCCTCCAGGTTTCTGTGTTTGTTTATTTTTCTTTGCATTCATATCCCCTGAGCAACAGATGTGGAGGTATCGCCATTGCAGGGCCCTGATATCCATGGATCTGTGCATTCACGATGGTAACCACACCCCTCGCATGGATGAATAGTCAGGGTTTACTTAACTTTTCTGAATGGAACGCTGGAAAATGGCGTCACTTCAGAAGTCTGGATCATTGTAATAAGATGGCACGCACACTTGCAAGCAGAGGTTTAGCTATCTGCCATGGTGCTCGGAGCAAGGGTATCTTACGGCGCCCCCTCCTCTGTGCTGTATCAGGGGTGTGGCCATTCATCTTCTTACCAATCTCCTCATCACCTTCCCCTCCACATTCTCTTTTTCTTTCATCATCATCCCCTCCCCTCATCATCTCCCCCTCCCCTTTATCATTTCAATATCCCCTTCATCATCTCCCCCCTCCTTTCCATCATCCCCCCTTTGTCATTTCTCTATCCCCTTCCCCCTTGCCTAATCATCGGCTCCCTCTTCATCAGCTCCCCCTCCCCTTTATCATTTCAATATCCCCTTCATCAGCTCTGGCTCCCCATTCACTTCATCATCTCCCCATTCTCATCATCACATCCCCCTCACAATTCTCTGTATTATATCATCAACCCCCATTTATCTTATCCTCCCCCCATC
>WWET01000213.1:251211-261687 GCA_011038615.1 Limnodynastes dumerilii | reverse complement strand
CAATTGTCATGCTGAGTGGTTAGTATAGTATAAGGGCATATCTTAGCACAGCATACCCTGTAAAAACAGCATATAAATAGATGCATGAATATACAAATTGTAATTGTAACAGAAGAGTTGGCTCCTTCAGAATGTTCAAAAAGGAGAAAGCTTATATGTAGCCATTTGAGAACGGTGATAATTGGTGAATATAAAACTCTTTAAAAATAAATAAATAATTAACAGGGGAAAAAATCCCAATCAGGATTTTCTACCTTTTTTTGACTAACATCATGGATGATGGGAACTTATTTCTGGAATAACTAAGACCGGAGTTGCTTAGTATGCAAGCGCATTTTGGTACTACCTGTGCATATTGCTAACTAAAATGTCTTCTGGAGCAATACTAAATGAGCCTTCTGGAATATTAAAGATAAAAAAAGAGAATAAAAACCCTTTGGCGCCAACAAATTGTGTGAAAAAAAGAAAGAAAAAGAAAAAAAGGGTATATATACCCCAACTAGATTAGTATATGGCAGTGGTTAGAGCTGCTGCAAACTACATGGGGCCAACCAAACTAACAAGAAAGAAAAAAATGTTTGCTGCGCTAAACAGAGTCCGTGACTAATTCTCTCCACCGCAGCATCTCCTCTCTGATCATCAGAGGAGATGCTGCGGATAGAGGCAGTCACGGACTCTGCTGCGGTGCTGAGGTGAGTAAAGGGGGTGACGGAGCCTCATCTCTATGTCACCCCCTTTACTCACAGCAGCGCCGCAGCAGATAACAACAAAAGGTAAGTCATGGAAGCGGGGGGCTGCTCCCCCCCCCCTGTGCGCTGCGCCCTACGCAGCAGCGTAACTGGCGTAATCAGTGGGCCGGCCCTGCCTACGCCCCTGCTTGCAAGCATAATGAAAATCCTTCTGTGGGCAGGTGTCAGAAGTGTGATTCCTCTTAACTCTGAATAGGTCACAATGTGCTACAATCGGGTAGCATGGGGAAGTGAGCAGAATAAAATGCAGCCAACCATCACACAGAAAATGAGGGAGAATGAGATCTGAAGATCCAACCAGTAATAATTATTATTATTATTAGATCATAGACAAGAATTTGATCTCAGGTATTACAGAAAATTGAACGTGACAATTCAATATCCCCTTTAATTTAATAATAGTTTTGTTTTGTTTTTTTCACTGGAAAACCTGTCAAATGACTTGGTTGACAGAGTCTGTTCTGTAAACTGTATTTAAAAAACAGAAAACAAATCAAAGAAACACAGATGAAAAAAAATCCTTACTACAATATACCCTTCTTATGTCAAACTTTATTACAGAAGAGGATTTATGCCATGTGCACCAGCAGAGAGGGAGACTTAAGCCCAATGATCTTTAAGAGTCAAATAACACATCTAGGAAAGGAGAAGGAGACTTGTCAGCTTCAAGCCAAAATCAACGTCTCAACGCTGAAAAGATTAGTTCTGTAAAAACTAAAAGCTCAGTTTGCGGTGTGTTAGTGTGAAGAAAGGAAATAGTTCAACTGTAATAAAACATGGTAGCTAAAATGCTCACATTCCTTTTTACACATTAGTTTATTTGTTTTAGAAGTATGACTTGAGATAGATTTTACAAGTAACAAATAAGAATTTACAGATGAAAACACGCAACGCGACTTTAAAGAAAAACCATAATACAAATATAATACTTCAGTAATTTGTGTGCAATTTAAATGGTTTAACAGCGTATCAATTTTGAAATCATGCATACATTCTTCAATTCTGGATTGTGGCTATACATTAAATACCTTCGTTTACTAAAAACGCTCTTTAAAAATTAAGGGTAAAGATCAGGAATAACCCAGATGGATATATTTAGAATGGGGAGAGAGAATGCTAATTTTCTTATGTGCTCTCCAGACCGGATCCAGAGGTCCGTCTGTTTGCACACTTATGCATGCAAAGTGCGTAAGTGGACTGTTTGAACTGGATGGCGCATGTGCCCTTCAGATGTTACGCATGTATTGCATATGCATATCTCCTATCATACGGAACTCTTCCCTTCTGTCCGCAAAAAGTACCCAAAAAGTGGGTGGGGGGAAGATGTAAATTATACAGTGTGGGTGTTAACACCTACTTATGTGCAGATCAGTCAGACACAAGTGTGACAATGCTGCCTTATGACAGTGTAAGTCACACTTATTACACACAAGAGAGGGGAATGACAGGCGGAGAACACTTCCCTCTCTCGTGTGGATTTAATGACCCCAACACACATACAGAGAACATGTAGCTGGGTGGATCAGGTCCTCCATCCTTATGCATTTACCAAAGTCACAGGGCTGGAGAAATCCCTCAGGAAACATCCTGGACACAACCTGCTGGACTCATTGTAACTCATCCTACTAAATATTACTTTTCATTATGTCTGCTACTTATTCCTCTTTAATCCTGTTAGTGGATCTACTACATACATGAACTTGTAATGATCTATTAATGTGTGCCATCATATGCTATTCCAGTCAGCAATGCTTTCCATACTAATGTTTTTCTTTTCCTTACACAGCATTTCTTTCCACATCACAGAATCCCTAACTCCCCCTCTTCACATCCCACCACCTATATTGGCCCTGCTCTACTCTATGATCCACTCATTAACATACATGAACTCTTCTCTTACCTTAAATGATTATCTATAATTTCCTGTAATGGTCCCCATAATATGACTGCTCCTAGATCACGCAATCCTCTTCTATATCTTTCTCTTCTTCTTCTTCTGTTAGCTGGTGATATCTCTCCAAATCCCGGTCCTTCTTATATCTCTCATACAAATCATTCACATTCAGGACATTCTAGAAACTCAGCAAACCTCTAACATCACCTGTCTCCCATCACTCCCAAAATCCCTAAAATGTGCCCAATGGAATGCACGCTCTATCTGCAACAAACTAATCTCCGTTCATGACATCTTCCTCTCCAACAACCTCAACCTTCTTCCATTAACTGAAACATGGCTTACTGACTCAGACACTGCCTCACCTGCTGCACTCTCATATGGTGGAATCCACTGTATTCATGCCTCCAGGCCAGGAAACATAAGGGGAGGTGTGGTTGGACTACTTCTTTCCCCAGATTGCACATTTACAGTTCTACCCAATGTCCATTCACTTACATTCACATCCTTTGCTGTCTAATTCTACAAGACCTTCTCACACCCGTAGTAATCTAATTTCTCTAATATTAATCAGCTTTCACAATCTGTACAACAAGTTCTTTCTTCAGTTCCTAATTTCCACTCTCCGTATGAAACCCTAGCAGCTACCCTTCATGTACCATGATGACTTAAATGCCAGCCATGGCACCCTAATGACACATGATCCTGTAGGTACCTACAGGAGGTGCCTTGACACCGGGCAAGTGAGCTTAACACAAAACATACGTACACCTCCTACGTAATTCCCCTGTGTGGAAGGTTGTGAGCATGCACACACCCTTCTTATGACGGCCTAAGGGTTGGCGTACATAACGAACGTTCCGTATGCCCGCTCTTACAAGAAAGGGGCTGTCCCCACCATTACGAATGTTGTATCTCTGCCGTGAAGGCAGACATAGACATGGTAATGAGGGAACGGGGCGGGGAAAGCCACCTTACGATCAGGTGTGCGGCTGTAAGGCAGGAATCTGGACACGTAATGACCTCAAGCACGTGTAAGGCACCCGTCTGGATCTGGCCCCATGACTCTTCACCATCACTAGGATTCTAACCCAATGTTTACCAAGTATTTTCAGATTTTTTTTTCGAGTCACACAATATACCTGGACTGACTGCTGTGTGAACATGTTGGCGCAGTTATCTTACCTCCTTCCAAATGGAATTCCGCCAGATATCATCCATTAGAAAGACTTGTCTCCTCCAGTTCTTTCTCGTTGTTTTATTGTCTTTCTCCTTCTTTTATTGGGAAGCTACTTTCAAAACGACTATTTCTGCAAAGTGGGGATGAGAAAATTTTGGCACCAATTTTAAAGTTCAGAAATCTGTGGACTGGTGGCTCCCGCCCCACCATTTCCAAATAATTCTTCTAATATTTTTCTCCCATGGTTAATTGTTTTTTTCCCCTGTGTTTTAAGGCCTCAGTCTACCTTAATAGTATACTCATATGCTGAAAAAAATCTGTTATTTTTTTATTTTATAGGTTCAGCTTTTTAAACTTTTGCTAATGATGTAACTCAATCTTTGTGTTTTCCTTTTTTCAACAAGTTTGATTTATAACTGCCTCCAGTCTTGTCTTCTGTTGCTGTAATGCTCAGTTCTGTTATGATGCTTGACTCCCCAACCCTCCTTGCTACTTTGGGAGCCACCACTAGAGCAGCGATCGACTGGGTGCAAGCCGCACAAGCCTATCTCCACCATCAGGGGCTCTACAAAAGAACTAGCCCCAGCTAGATTCTGCGTCTTGGTGTCATCCTGGTTAACATAACATTCATGTAGTCTTAGGTCAGATCAGGTTCATGACAGCCATGCTAATGTAAACTTCTATATTCAGTCTTTCTAAAATCCTGCAACTCCATTCTTCTCTTGGCTGCCCGCTGAAACTATATGAAATATATATGGATATCTATACACACACAGCAGTCATGTGTTTTTGTGGAAATGACATATTTGTTGGCCACCCCTATAGTATGATTCCTAAATGCATTAAAATTTTGAAATTGTGTTTTTGCACTATATCAATTCTTGTTATTGTTTATATATAATAATATCCCTGTCTTTTGACATGACAATTGTTAGTCATTATGTAAAAACACATACATACATTTAAGAATGCTTCTCTAGAGAATCTATCTATCTATCTATCTATCTATCTATCTATCTATCTATCTATCTATCTATCTATCTATCTATCTATATCTATCTGTCTGTCTGTCTGTCTGTCTCTCTCATATCTATCTATCTCATATCTATTCTATCTATCTATCTATCTCATATCTATCTATCTATCTATCTATCTATCTATCTATCTAACCTGATACACATTTTAATACACTGAGACATTCCCCTCATGGTGTTGCACGGCATATTTCTGTATCTGTTCTGCCTCGCTCCCCACGAATTCTACTGCCACAGGATACACTATTCAAATATATCAAAGGTGTCGGCAGCTCTGCAGGAACAATTTATTTCTCATCTGCAAATCCAGCTCAGTGCAGAATGTCAGATTTGGCATGCAGTCTATCTATTTATTTGAAGTCTGTTTCCTCTCTGGACATTACCAGCAGCTCTTCATATTTGTTTTAAGGTGAATTTTTGACCTACAACATGTAAAGAAAAACACTCTTTATTAATTAAGGATATCTCAAACAAAAGCAACAAAACACATAAAAATAGTAACCAATTCACTCCTTTTTCTAGTATCCATCACTGAAAATGTTATATTTTTATACCAAATTCCATGGTGCTAATTCACCTGTATTTTAGGGTAACTGAGAGTACAATATTTTGTTTGTCATTATACGTGATCATATTTACACTAACACTGTATGACAAAACAAAATGAACCTTCAAGCAACAAATAAATGCTCTATCGGATTTTGCATCATGTGATATATTTGTAGACAGAGCTGTATGAACTCTATTTACTATTAACTCAAGGTTGAATTATGAAAACAATGACGGCAAATGATAAAGCAGGAAAAGCATATAAGCACATATTTGTGACCATTGATGCATTACTTGATATATTACAATAGAAATTAAACATATACTTCAATGCATATGAAGAACTTATTGGAAAAATTCTTAGGCAGATACATTTTTATATTAAACATTGCATTTAAAATTATATTTAAGTCCCACATTACTGTATATAAACTACAGTTTCACTTATGGGCTCTATTTACAAAGCTTTAAAAAGTTCATTTTGAACTAATAACTCCAAAAATGAACTTTTTACTATTTACTAACGCTGTACATCCATGGAAATCAACAGTTTCCATGGCCATGCAGTCAAACTTCTTCTGTCCTCGCCAGCCCGTTGTTTTCAATGTGGGCTGCTATTTGCTAACCCTCAGAGTGGAGTTTTATACTCTGCTCTGAGCGTTAAAATAACGGCATCTCAGACTGCCGTTCAAACTTCGATTCCAGCAATCTCCCCATAAAATCCCCTTTTTCTCTCCCTAATAGCTGTATATATATATATATATATATATATATATATATGGGGAGACCGCGGGAATATGTATAAATACAAGATGTGTTTAAAAAAATATTATTTTTTTAAATAAAATTAAAAAAACAATTAAAAACACAACATAAATAAAAAAAAACCCCCAATAGAATAGATTTAAGACTTACCGGACCAAAGACGCATCTGCCAGCAGGTGCCAGTCCCGACACGAAGAGCCTTCTCATGCGCAGTGCTTCTCATGCCGGGGCTTAATTTTTTACAAAGTCCCAGCAGAGAGCCACTGCGCATGTGCAGACCTTCCGGTCACACAAAGAAAGCCCGCGATGACTGCAGAAAGCTCAGATGTCATCGCGGGACGGCCAGCATAGGGTAAGTATTAGTAAATAGTATGAACGTAGCTCACAAGTTCACAGAGAGCCAATTCGAACTTGCCTGAGTTATGTTCATACGTTCTTAGTAAATAAAGCCCTATGTCCTATGTTGCATTCATTCACTTCCCTATTATCTTCTCTAATCTCTCATTTACAGATGGACTGAGGCTTCTTGCTGTCGATACATGCAGGGTGCCCCCTGCTCCACCCTGGATGGCGAGCACTTCTCATATGGGGGAAGAAATGAATCACCCCTTTGCCCCCTCAGTCCTGATGCTCCTGATGATCAGTTTGAATACCATCCAGTAAAAGAAAACTATTGAAAAAAGTAAGTTCCACTTCTGTCACTGATCACTGAATGGAAGCACTATTCTAAAAGGATTTCTCTATGGTTGAACTCTAAACATTTAGAAAATACCAGGGACATTTTTCTGCTCCACAAGTTGGGTCTTGATTTCTACAAACCACTAAATTCACCTTTATGTATTCAGTCAGCTGAGGGAATCGCTGTTTTACAAGTTTGTTTTTGAAGAGAAAACTGCACAATTTTGTAGCTCTGATGCTGGGAAGCCTATCTCTCTCTGTAAAGGAGAACCATTAATATCCTGAGCTACATCACAGCTTCAAAGGGAGAGCTGAAAAACTAGCAAACCATTACAGCTAATGGTATTTTTATTTGGTTGCTTAAGATGTTGAAATAACATTTCGTGCTACTTGATTTTATAATCCCATTTCTTGCTGTTTCAGCATTTTAATAATCCTCTTTAATTTACTCAAATGATTCCTGTGGCTGTATATTTTTGTAGCATAGAAAAAATAGAAAATAATAATACTATATTAATTTTATTTACATTGGGGTTTCTACCTATCTCACATAAAAATATTTACTTTTGCAGAATGAAAACGCATAAGCATAAGGGGTCGAATTCACAACCCTGTTATTTTTAACATACGTTCCTAATGTTACGATTCTATTAACCTGCTAAGATCTTAACCTTAGATGCGTATATTTGCGATCTTTTCGCAATCGCATCTCTGAATCAGCCCCAATAGTAACTATTGTAGTAACTATTTTACGCTATCCACGTAGCGTTTCGTTACATAGATTGCGTACATGCAGTCTTTAAAGACCCCATGTACGCAATCTACATAACGAAACGCTGCGTACATAGTGTAAAATCTCTTGGTTTCCCTTTGCTTCCCTGCATATCTCTCCCTCTGATGCTGGTCTCATGCGTAGTAGCTAGAATAGTAAAATTAGGCACGTATGGTAAAAATTAAGGGGTTTCCAATGGGTAGGAACAAAGCTTTAAACTTGGGCAACATATGAAGTACAGAAGATGATAGTTACTGTTATTAGTAAATCACATGAGGATCAAATTAAGTAAGCAGGAGTAGAAACTGTCCTAAGCATTTAGCCTATGGCATCTGATTATTCACCCTGTGGTAGCATGTAAATTACAAATAACATGGTAGCTGTGGGAGTCACCGCTGCAAATGGGGTCTTTTAGAAGTAGAGACAGCCGAAAGTTAATTTGTGGTAATCTCTATTTTGAAAAGGCCGCCATTTTCCCAAAATATTTTTAGAATGCATACTTACCTATTCATTTTTTTGGGGAAACAACACGCCCCACTGAAATGAGTAACAGTCTACAGGGAGTTTTAGGGTTAGGCAGCAGGGAAGGTTAGGGTTAGGGTAATGAAAGGGGAGGGTTAGGGTTAAAATAATGGAAGGGGAGGGTTAGGGTCAGGCTGCGGGGAGGGGAGTCTTAAGGTTAGGCTGTGGAGAAGGGAGTCTTAGGTATAGGCTGTGGGATAGGGAGGGTTAGGGTTAGAATAAAGGAAGGGGAGGTTTAGGGTAAGGTTTACGGTAAGGGTTGGAGTTAAATTTATACTCACCATTTGAACCAGCATCTTCTTTATTGTGGCGATCTATTGCTTTGCCTCTGCTAGGCAAAAGCGATTGATTTTCCAGACAGTTCGAAATGCGACTGCACATGCTCAGGGACTTCATCTCCGAGCAAGAGCATGTGCCTCCGGTGAAAGTCCCGCAGACCATTGTGGAACCTCACCGGAGGGGTAAGTATTATTAAATATAGCGATCGTTGGTGCCAGGTACGCTGCGAGGATCAGCGAGCCTTGATTCATTCATTAGTGCTCACAGCAGTAATAATAATAAATGAAACCCTAAGTTAAAAAACTAGAAAAAAGCTGCGCTCATTTTTTCCCTTCTAGGGGTTAAAATTATTAGAATAAAAAAAACTTTATAAACACTTGTCATGCTTTATTTCTCCCAAGAACAAATACTATACTTTGTGTTTTTTCTTACTCAGAGGATTAGGCTGTGGGTAATATATGGCCTTTTGCTTTGTGTCCACGGCTCTGAGGAGTCTCAGATCAAACATGATTATCCACCAAGCAACACCCAGTCTCTACACTGCTTATTAGAAAAATAAGTCTTTAATTTAGTTTGACGGAAAAGTCATGATCAGCTTTTGTATTTTATTCTAGTGGCGAATCTCTTACAAATAGCTGAAGCATTGTTGACCTATATTGGCTGTTCATCTATATATTCAAATATATATATTTTTTAGATAGATTTTTTTATTAGTGTTTCTTTTTTTATAAATGTTATTATTTTAACAGTTATATTAGCTGTGTTTGTTGAAAACCCTTTTTGATTGGGTGTGTTATTGCATACAGCGTGGCACCATAGGAGGTTTTCTTTGTTGGGTTCATTTATTCATTTGACAGAACTGTTGGTATTTTGTCTGATAAGTGCTAAACCTCAGGTGGGAGTGAGCTACAAACCCAATCCCCATATGGAAAGCCTGACCTTTTTTGCTGCCGTTTTTTCACTTGACAGGAAATCTGACACTTTCTGGATGATTGTGAACCAGTATTCTTCATTACACTTTATTTGTTTTCACTTTTTCTCTTGCAACATCTGATCTGCAGTCTGTTGAATTCAGTTTTTATTATTGCAATTATTAACTATTGTCCATCTTTTATGCACTGACCTAATATATACACACAGAAATAGTTTATGTATTTTAATATATCATCCTGGCAGCATCTCCAGCCTTTTAGTTGTTGTCAATTAAAAGTTTTATTTTATGCCTTTTTGCTTTTCTTTATGACGCATGGTGATAGAGGATGATAAGTGCACCTTTGTCTGATAGTGCTTGATAACATGAGCAAGAAGATCAGCTCCAGAATATTGGAACTTTCATAGATTTACCTAACACTGAAAAATTTCTGAATAATGCTTCATGCATGATCCAGCCGGTGACCTGTGTTAAAGCAGATGGTTGGTTACAAAGTATAGTAACATTTTTATTACCGGTAACAAGGCAGTGTAAGCCTCCCCAACAGCTAAGTGGTGCAGTTTGATGGTAAACTTTAGAGACCTGATTTAAAAAGAACTTCCTTGACACGTCCTGTTTTTCATGTTCTTAACTGACTTAAGAAGGCCATAGGTTGCCTTGTTTTCCCATGTCTATGTATCTTCTTAAGTTGCTAAAGAATGAATGTACTTAGCAAACCGTGCCCTGTCTGCCCCATTTAAATGCCTCCCCCTTCTTACTTATCTCATTAAGAGTGGGGTTGATAATCGTTCTTAATGGATTGTGTAAATAAGTGTACTATGTATACACAATTTATCTGTTCTTAAAATTATGTACACAAATAGCAGCAGCTTATTAACTGTGTATATGGTCCTATGTCCATAAGTTAACTGTTCCTGAAACTAGCCTGACAGTTTTCTTTAAATTCTTACATGCTCGAGTATATTGAGATATAAATGCATGTCTGTTGTTTAGTCATGGTTGCCGACTTTAGTCAGCTTCCCTCTGGGAGATCCCGGAGAGAAGCGTGCTATGCATGGAGGGGGCGGGGCTTAATGACGCGATTTATGCAAAGCGCGTCATTAGGCTCCGCCCCCTGGCTCAT
>WWET01000213.1:231629-247874 GCA_011038615.1 Limnodynastes dumerilii | reverse complement strand
TACAAAGGCAACATTGCAATAAGTCAGCCAAAATGTAGACAATGCAGTGTGTAACAATTAGACATTGTAATGGCAGCTAGGAAAGGCTGAGCATATCTTCACACAGTATATTCTATTTTCAAAGAAATAGTGTAAGGAAAAAGGGCTAAGCGATCATGTATGCTAATAATGTCAAAGGCTTATGTTCTGCACCTGAGAAAATAAGACTTTCAATGGAATAAAACGCTTTACACACATCAAACATTTCATTTTGATATGCTTTGTTAATCAGGGATAAAGTAGAAAAATACAGCTTGACAGCTGTGCATGAGCATTACATGGGAATGGGAATTCTACAGTTTAAAATGTCTGTAAGAGTATTCATTTTGTCCATGAAGCATTTATAGAAAATATCCACATAGTACATGATGAGATGCATGGACCTCACTGTCTTGCTTGGTTGCTGTAAGATTTTACTGTAGCTATTAGTTATTATTTAATGTTTATTCTTACTATTTTGTACCTCTTTATTACTACTGTTTGTGGTTAATAAATCTCCAAACTTTTGCACCACTAGTGTGGTGACCGAATGCTAAGGGTCAATGGGGTAGATACAGAACTACGTCCGTCTTCCATAGACGGACGTAATTCAATGAACAATAGCTACTGCGCATGTGTAGTAACTATTGTTTCGATACGTAGATTGCGTATATGCGGTCTACCAATGTCTCTCCCCACTGTCACCAGTTCTCTCCTCTGATTCACTCCCGACACCTCTAATCACCTCCGTTATACTCCTCTCCACCTCCAACTCACTCCTCCGACTCGCTCCTGTCACCTTCGATATCCTCCAGTAACACTTCCCTCACTGCCAACTCTCTCTTCCGACTCACTCCCATCACCGCCGATCACCTCCAGTAACACTCCTCTCCATCTCCGACTCTCTCCTCCGTCACTCTCTCTGGTCACCTCTGTTATCTCCTCGCTCGCTGCTACCGGATCTCTGCTCCATCTCGCTCCCGTCACCTTTAATAACCTCCCAAAACACTTCACTCCACCTCCGATTCTCTCCTCTGCCTCTCTCGCAACTTTTCTGAATACCACCAACAATACATTTTCCCCACTTTCAACTTTCCTCTCCGCCTTAATTAAGTCACCTCAGATCTCCACCAAGAACACTCTTACTTAACTCAACTCCTGTACCACACTGAGCTTCAACCATCCAAATCTCCTCAGAACTTGCCCTCCAGAAAATACTAAAGAAATTCCCACGCGCTCCTCAACTGACAGCTTACCATCTGATCATTGCCTAGCAGCGGCCCACGCACTAACCTGTGCTCCTAAAATGAGCTTGAGACAAATGCATTTTACATGCTCTCTATATGGTGTTAGAGCAGCTTCATTACAGCGATTAAAGGAGGTGCACCCCACTTTCTCAATTCCCAGGGGCACCACACTAGCACCATGTTTCTTGTGTATTGAACCTCACTGTCCTACAGGCTTAAAATAGTAGAAATATAGTGTTACAGGGATTAAATTGCAAAAACTGTAACTACAAATGAAACCAAATGAACTAAATACAACAATGTTTACAAACAGAATTCAAAGTTTTCATAGTCAAAGTGCATACTTGGGAATTTTACACACTCAAAACATAAATGGCTCTACTTACAAATCCCTTTCCAGTTAATTTTGAAGCGGTAATGCACGTTTTCATGGGAAATCGGGCCTTACCACATTAAAATAAAGGTGCTTCATGGTGTAGTAATTTCTTTTAATAACATTTAAAAGCAGCCAAAAAATAAGAATGTACCAACATATAGCAAAATCAATCCATGACAGCCTGAATTGTTAATATATTTACCAGCAGGAGCCAGCCTCTGGCAAAGTCAACTCCGATGAAATACATAGAGGCTGGGTCCCACTACTATCATTCATTCAGGTCTGCATCCAATGTGGCTACAAGTGATCCATCCATCGTCTGGGACAACGGCTGTACTTCTTCCCACTGCGGTGGATATATTAATCACGCAGGCTGTCATAGATGACCAATTTCTTACTGAAGAATCATCCTAAACTAGGTTATAGGCCCTGGAGACCCGAGATAGACCTGGAGCATGGATAAAGTCTTCCCACCCTTTTCTATATACCACCCCAGGAACTTTAACCTTTAAGCAAAGCTGAAATGTTTTTTCAGTCTGTGTGAAACACAAAGCAACAAACAGCAGCAAATAATCTGGGCTTTAACAACATATAACAAGGAAAACCTGGGGCAAACATATTTCCCATTAGCAACCTTCCCATTGGTTCTGTCTATATATATATATATATATATATATATATATATGGGTTGCCAACTCTTCCAGAATATCCAGGAGGCTCCTGAAATTTGGGCTGTTCTCCTGGTATCCCGGGAAAGCTGGAGATTCTCCTGCAAATACCGACACCCTGTTAATATCTATTGTAATCCCTAGAGTTACTAGGGATTGGTGGGACTTGATGATGTCTTTAAACCCCGCCCACTCATGGAACACTAGAGATTACAGGAGTGATTGACAGGGATGGGGCTTAATGATGCAATTTACATAAATTGTGCCATTAAGCCACGCCCCTTGCAGGAATCTGTGAAGGAAGCTTTAAAAAGTTGGCAACCCCAATATATATATGTGAGAGTACTCATGAATGCCACCTTCTTAACAGCATAGCTATAGAACCTGTTATTGTTTTTACAGTTAAGAATGTAAAGGAGGGACTGAGAGGCACACTATAGGGCACATAATAAACTTGGGGCATGTTTTATTACAATGGGGCAATTGTACCAATTTATTACTACGTATTTTTCGTATCTATTTATTTTAGCTTGTGTTTTTAATTTGTAAGTATTCCTTGAATTTTTGCACATTGCACTGCACCGCTCAGTGAGAGATCAGACCTTAGGCATTTCTTCTCTATGTAATAGGGTGCTGCTAATCCTCCACTGACTAACAAGTCTCCAGAACAGATTGCAGGCAAGGGGAAATGAATAGCAGGTCTAGGCACAGTACAGAAGTGCAAGTTATGTTGTACAGATGTAATATGTTATTAATCACAGGCTTTCCCTTCTCTAATTTTTAGCTTAATATCACACCTGAGCAGGGCTGCCTTCTATGGTGCATGATCGCACCAATGCTTTTCACCTACCTAGAAAACAAAGAATAAAAGGCACAGCCATCTGATTTGCAGCTTGCTTAATAAGAAGCAGAAGAAAGAAATGGCAGCAAGCCTGGACTTTGGTAGCTATTTAATTATGAAAAAATGTGTATGTGTCTGTCATTTAGGGGTGCCTTGAAGAAATCTGGAGCAATAGATATATGTGTTAGCAGAGTCCAATTGACAAAAATATGGGAAATGCTATTGCTTCTAAAGTGGAATCAATCAATATATAGTATATCATAAGCAATATATACTTACTATTGAAATATTACTATATGCTGGGTAGAGGGAGCACGCTTTCCCCCCGTAGAGGGAGCCCTCTTTCCCCCCTGGATACTAGGTAGTGGTCTGGGCAGACACTGTGCAGCTGCCTGTCTATAAATGTGTAGGGTTAAGAGATGGAACTGTTCTGTGCACACGCTTATTACAGAAACATCTCCTGCAGCTGTGAGTGTGGTTTCAATGCATAGAGCAGCGGTGGTACTGTGTGTGTACACGGCCATCTTTTAAACTGAGCACAATGGGTAAGTGCCCTTGGCCCCACAAGTCTAGGGTCAGACTGATTATCTTGCATAACCTCCCCCAACTCTCTAGGGGCCACCAGTGAAATCCACAGGCCAATACTCCATCTCTTATTGAATGGATCAGACTTTCCTCTTAGATTCCCGGGCCGGCACCATATGTATGCAGTCACACAGCAACACAGTATATAGTACCAAGCACTCCTGACACACCACGTGGATGCACTGCTTTAGTAATAAGCCGGCACTTGGCATAGATATTGTGCTTGGCACTATATGTCTGTGTCACTGTGCGACTGCATATCCATCACAATGATGCTGGTGTGACTTAGGTAAGGCCAGTGTCATCACTGCAGAGAAAACGCGCCATGAAGGAAAGAAGAAGACATCAAAACAGGTAAGAAAGTCAAGAAACAACTGTGTGTATGGATTGCTGGACAAATAAGGAGGGGGCAGAAGGCTGACTGGACATACATAAAGAGGGGGCAGAAGGTTGACTGGACATACATAAGGAGGGACAGAAGGCTAGCTGGACATACATAAAGCAGGGGCAGAAGGCTGACTGGACATACATAAGCAGCGGGAAGAAGGCTGGCTGGACATACAAGGAGAGGACAAAAGGCTGACTAGACACAAAACAAGACGGGTCAGAGGGCTGGCTGAAAATACATAAGTAGGGAGCAGAAAGCTGACTGGACATACATAAGGAGGGGCAGAAGGGCTTGCTGGAAACACACAAAGAGGAGTTTGGATGAATGTGGCGACACACAAGAAGGGGCAAAAGTGTGAGAGAGGACACAGTGTGATGACAAAGGGGAAACATTATGATAATGAAGAAGCAGCAGTGTGATGAAGGAGCAGCAGTGTTATGAAGGAGCAGCAGGGTTATGAAGGAGCAGCAGTGTTATGAAGGGGCAGCAGTGTTATGAGGGGGCAGCAGTGTGATGAAGGGGCAGCAGTGTGATGAAGGAGCAGCAGTGTGATGAAGGAGCAGCAGTGTTATTAAGGGGCAGCAGTGTGATGAAGGAGCAGCAGTGTGATGAAGGGGCAGCCGTGTGATGAAGTGACAGCGTGATTCAGGAGGGCGCAATGTGATTACAAAGGGGAAACGTGATAATGACGGAGCAGCAGTGGGATGAAGAAGCAGTGTGATGAAGGGGCAGCAGTGTGATGAAAGAGCAGCAATGTGATGAAGGGGCAGCAGTGTGATGAAAGAGAAGCAGTGTGATGAAGGGGCAGCAGTGTGATGAAGGAGCAGCAGTGTGATGAAGGGGCAAGTGTGATGCAGGAGGGCGCAATGTGATGAATTATCATTTATATGTTGAAATGTTTGGGTTTTTCAAAGGTTATAACATTCAGAAGTTTTGGTTACATTTTTATTCCTGTAAATGGGTTGGTAAGAGCTCCGTTCATTGCTTTGGCCAGGGCCTACAAGGCTGTTAAGATGGCCCTGCGTGTGCCGGATGGAGGTTGTTCCTATCTGGTGCACTTAAGAAAGTTAATAATTATCAGGAACAAAAAGTAAATGGACATTAGGAAGAGGTGACTACAAAGAGCAAAGTAGCAGAATATATTATGTCCCATATAGGTGTGGGTTGGTGGCGAGAATGGCCCTTATCTGAAAGCGTCAATTTGGCTCTGGTATCAATTGCTCTAGTCCTGCCAAGGGTTAGCAGTCCAAGATACAGAAGACGAATCTGCAGCGGCGAGAGCTGAGTAAATATCCTACTATTATCCTAATTCTTACCCTAACCTCCCCCCTTCTATTACCCTCACCCCATGCCACCCCTTCCATTAACCTAACCCTAGCCCCCTAAACCTAAGACTCCCCAACCCACAGTCTAACCCTAAGGGGTATATTTACTAAAGTTGCTTTTTGGCCTCTCCACGATTTTCACGCGATTTTGTGTTAAAATTATTCACTAACCGACGATTTTTAAACGTGATTTTTAAGCACCGTCGATTTGCATTAATTTTTCAAGAGGTAAATCACTGTGCTTTTCTACAGAAAGATCCCTTGTTTCTATTAAAAATTAAAAAAAAAAGTGCTCATCATTGCTGAGCCTTGTAGTAATATCAGCGTCAGCATGTTAAGCCCTCTAAGCATGCTGCGTTGTATTCGGTGCAAAAAAAAATACAGTGTCAGAAAAAACATACAGAATACAGAATGCTAAGCATTCCAAACATGCTGTGCTTGCCTTTGGGACATAGAAAAATACATGTCAAATATATTGACATGTGTTTTTCTGGTACAGTGTGGGGCGCTTTCAATGAAAGCACCCCACACAAAAGGTGCTTTGATTTTCAGCGCTTTGCCGTCAAACCTTTAGTGAATGGGCAAATTGTATTTTTTATATGGCAAACATCTGGACAATTTCTGTCCAGCGATGTTTGCCTGGTCGATTTTGCTAAAGGCTAAAGTCCCGGGACTTTGCCTTATATGAATACGGTGATGGTATAATTGCCAGCAAAGTCCCGGGACTTTGGCCTTTTATGCAAAATCGACTTTAGTAAATATACCTCCCCATAGACTACTAATCCCTATAGACTCCCTCATAATACTAACACTGTTCGTTCCGGTGCAGTGGGTCTGTGGCGGTGAGACAGGTCTGCAGTGGCAATTACTGAATGAATGCTGATCAACATACTTATTCATTAATAAAATCTTCTAATTAGCGCTATTTTCAAAATAGAGACAGACAGACAGTCTCTATTTCGGAAAAAGCATTCTGTCCCAGGACTACATGCTGTCCCATACAATTCTTGACAAGTTACTTCTTTAACAATGGCAATATCTTCAAACTTTAAACACCATGGGCCTGATCCGGAACTATGCCTACATGCGTATTTACGGCGGTTGTAAGCGTAAGATCGGCTGTAAATACGATCTGCGCATGAGCCCAGTGACTACTTCCTGTTGTAACTTGGTCTTGTCTGTAGTTGTAAATAGGTCCTGCGTATCATTTGCGTAAATACGAAGGAAAGGGCGTGCCTATATTACGAAAAGTAAAGCCTTAAGTACGATGCAGTTATGAAATCTAGACGGGGGATGCATTTAACTCGTTCAGTATGGGCGTGCTTAGGCAGTTACGACCATCGCGTAATTACAACAGGACATGTTTACAAAAGGAAAAGTTAAGGTAGGGTTCGGTGAGCGTAAGGCAGTGCATTGTTTTTACGC
The DNA here is from genome assembly GCA_011038615.1 of Limnodynastes dumerilii. Lineage (NCBI taxonomy): Eukaryota > Metazoa > Chordata > Amphibia > Anura > Limnodynastidae > Limnodynastes > Limnodynastes dumerilii. Next base: position 241,001 of record WWET01000213.1, on the reverse strand, counting down.
TGAGCGTAAATACGATCAGCGCTAGTACGTAGCTCTGGATCAGGCCCCATGAGCCTGATCCAGAATTAAGTAAATGAGCTGACTTAAGTATACAACGTACATAGGTCAGCTCTGTATAGTACTATGAATGTACAGTACCTATACATCAGCAACGGAACGCTACTGCCTCATGCTGCATTCTATGCGGAAATCAGCCTCTACCAAGGGAGGCCAGCACACCCATCATGCCTAGAAGTTACTTATTGTGGGTGAGCTTTGGTATTTAAATCATACAGTAAGGGATGGGATTAGCTCCTACATATGATCCTATATTCCGCATGCAGTTATGTGCAGAATATTTAAGGTGGGGTCCAGGGCACTGATCCACCATCAGCAGGGGAGTGCCTTGTACCCCTGCGTACTGTATTGTGGATCAGAAATTCCGTATGTTAGCTTCCATTGCAGAGGCCATGTACAGAATTTCCTGGTAAATCTTGATCAGGCTCCATGTGCAGAAGAGAGGAATCCTAAAAATAGTAAAAATAAATTCATTTATATCCAAGATATTTAGGATATATAGGGTTTAGGATCCAAGATCAACACAAAAATGAATTGTTGCTAAAAAGATACCATAGGTTTAATTTTGAACTATTTATTATACTTGCATACAGTATGACTAGGACTTAGATTCCTTGTGGACATACATGGATTGGAAGTCTGTCAAACATAGAAAAAAGGAGGTGATGGAAAATAGTTCCATACAGTGCTACAAATAGGAACACTCTGATCCTGGTCAGTACCATAGGGTGTGCCAATAGACAAACATACAACATTACATATCCTGTAAATTATCCTGGTGATTTGGTTTCCTTGGCTTGGGTCACTAGTTGTAATTCAGGGAACTTCTGTTTGTTTTCTTGACTATACTTTGCCTTTATTCTTTTACCGATTGTAGCATTTTAATTAATAGACCAACGCTATATACCTTTATTTTTCTTTTGGTTATATGTTTTCCAAACAGTGGCCCATATTCAGAGTACCGGAAGTACAACATATACGTCCGATGTTTAGCGATTTTTACTACTGCGCATGCGTGCTCATTTTTAAACGTAATCTACGTATCTTTTTTTACATAGATTGCAGTCTATGTAAGAAAAAGATACGTAGATTACGTAAAAAAATTACTACACATGTGCAGTAGTAAAAATCGCTAAACACCGGATGTATATGTTATACGTCCGGTACTCTGAATACGGGCCAGTATGCATAAAATAAACAGCAAGTGCAAAGTTTGTAACTTTGTTTCCTTAGTATTTGGCACAGCAGTTGATGTTACAATATAGCTGGTTTGAAAGATATATCCTATACAATACATGCTCAAACTATTTCCTTGCCAGGGAACATCATGACATCCATCATTAGGGATTAATACTGGTTTTAGACAGCACCTGGCATGCATTCCATCTAATAATCTAATCACGTTGGCACATTTAATTACTGTTGAATTGGGAAGTGTAATGTGGGTGGCATAACATTAGCCTACTAAGCCTTTATACACTATTTAACAGTAACTTCATTAAAGTGCCTGGCTATGCAATAATCATTCATTAAATCACGGTGAATCAGCGATCTACATGCCTTAATCTCTAATCTTTTCCAAAACAACCTTTAATGAAGGTTGGAACATGCAGGATTGATAAGAATAGAAACTAATATTATAGTGTCTCACGTCTCCTCGGGATGCAGCCAAAACACTCTTCTTTGTTAATGAAATCATAGATGTTGAAAGATGTGTGTGTCAAACTTGGGAATCACGCAGATAACATAGATAATAATGACTAAATATAGTTATTGGTATAATCATTTTTCATGTGACTGCCAATTAAGTTAATACGTTTTTCATTGACTGTAATCTGTTGTAATGTGTCATGGAAAATGACATGTAGACGTGTTGCTGGCTTTTGTTGGCACTGTGGCACTGAATGAATGGAATTTTCTTTCTTGTACATGTAAAACGCTGTATGAGGGCATCTTTGCCATATAGCATTTCTTAAAAAATTATGTTGCAAAATGGTTCTTAAAAATAGAGAACAATAATATATTTCTAACCTTATGCAGAACAGAACTAATAGAGATGTGTTCATATTTGCTGGATATGTGTCTGGTTTAATACACTTCATGTTTAGCAGTATGTATTTCCATGTACAGTAGCTGGTAAATAGGCACTTTATATAGACAATGCTTATATATATAGACTATACTCTATGTTAAATCATCCCTTACCATGACTGTTCTGGCAATTTTATTCATATTGAGTTATAAGCGTTAAGGACCAAATTTAGAATACTGTGCATGGACCTGATTAAGAGATTGAAAATAGGAGAGGAAGGTTACTCCTGAGCTAAACCATGTTTATTTTAGAGAGAGCCAAGTTAATAGTATTCTTTGCATGCAGGGATATATCTTTGAATTGTTTACTGCAGGGATATATCTTTGAATTGTTTACTGCACACAGATACTGACCAGCTTTACTATCACACTGTTATTTAGACTTGAGATAGGAAACATCACCTCTCAACTCTATTACTGTTTGCAAAAGATGAAATATGACTCCCCTGCAATCATCATGGTTTAGCTCAGGAGTAACTTTCCTTACTTCAGTCTCTGAATCAGGTCCCATGTGTGTAGTGCAGACTTCCAGCATGGATCTTAATCGTCAGGACGCATGGAAGGAGGGGGAAGGTATTTAGATTGTACAGTGAGGGAATGGGTAAGCCCTTACATATGATTCTTTATTACGCACCAACCCCATATTCCATGGGGCTGGTGTGTAAAAGTTAAGGCTGTATCCTAGGTATAGAAAGCCGGTTTCTGCAAGTGGAATGTTCTCCCTTCACATATATGTAACTTGTGATCTCACTTCCGCTTCAGAGTTGTTAAGATAGAAGTGGTCCTAAACCCATTTGGGACTGCATGGAGTCAAAGGTAATTGTGGTACATAGAGGAAGAACACACAGGGAGTTAAAGAGAACAGCAGACGTGAGAGGGAATGGTACCTAAAGGTCGAGTGAGAAGTTTGAGGCAGAGGGGTGAAGAAGAGGCTAACAAAAAGAAGGAAGGATGCTGCTATATCTTATATGTCTGATATGTTGTTGAGTTCACCGGTACACACAGTTAATATTAAATGTAATTAAGGCTCATTATAAATCTGCCCTCATGGTTCCTTTCACTCTGCTCTCATAGGAGTGGAAGCCTTTTCTGTGCACATTCTCTAACAAACAAGCAGCTGCCTAAGGACGTCATCACCTCCTGCACCTCTGGTAGCTAGGTCTCTGCAACTGTCCATTGGTAAGGTTCATTTCCACTATGTTCTTTATGTATTGCACTGAATATTGCTGCTTTCTAAGTGTATCTTAACTCTTATTACAAGTATAAAAAATATAATATAGATGAGCGCTAGCGATTGGATGGTGCAAATATACAGATTGATATATAGAAACTTATTGTGTAAAAGCTCCTCAGCTGCTTCATATACAGGGGGGATGGGAACCCCCAATATGTTAAATAGAACAAGAGTGTGAAAAGCACTACCGGAGTCTAAATATGTTTATTTAAGACAATAAAAATGAGATAAAAACAAAGTATATTATTCAGATAATATATTATTCATTACAAAATTAGCCCACAGCTCCATTTTTTCATCTTTAAAGCACATTGGCTGGACATTAATCAATCGACATCTAGCCCTGGGATATCACTCAATATCTGTATATACCTGTGGACCATAATACAGCACACAAAACCCCCTCTTTTTGGTATATAGGTACCTTATACCCAACTCCTTTGGAACTTATGACCCATTATACTTCAATTCATCAGCAGTCTCTGATTACTCATTTAGCTGCCTGATCAACAGCTAGTTTTATTTATTGCAGAGTTGTATTTTGTTTGTTTTATTGTTTATCTGAATAATATACTTTGTGTTTATCTAATTTTTATTGTCTTAAATAAACATATTTAGACTCCGGAAGCGCTTCTCACTCTCTTGTCTTATTACAAATTAATGCATTACTGTACAACAGGTTAGTGACAAAGGACCGGATCCAGACTTCCGTGTGAGAGCTTGGCAGACCACTCCCCTTGTTTACCTGGAGTTCAAATGTGGGGACCCTACATTATGACTTCCGATTCGTCCTCACTTAAAATGGGGACAGATGGGAAGTCTGGATAGCATGGCAAGTGTTTGGCACTCCCATACGGTTTAATTGAAATAATAAACCCCTTTCCCTTGGTTCTTGCACTTACTTCGCCACCGGAAATTTGACATAAAAATGGACCTCTCCATGGATCGCATGGATCTAGGTGCGAGCGCCATGTGCAGAACTTTCCCGCTCCTAGTGAAAACGCTCCCCTTTTCTGAGTCTGAGTCCAGTCTAAAGACACAGTGACTTTGGAGTGTCTGTTCTGTATGTCTGTTAAAGATGCATTGGCCAATATTACCACGGTACCTAGAACTACAATACTCCTCAGATCAGCAAATCCAATATTTAGACAGAATATTTGTAAAATTCTCCCATTTAAAATAAAAGCCATATCATATTTTTTCCTTCTTAACCTGCACAGGAAGTTGAGTATCCTGTCTGAATAGTGGAATGCGCACAGTCTGACTTCAAAGCTCATGAAACAGCCAGCTCTTTTTACAGAAGGAATGTTCCCCAGTTTGGAGAGAGATGAATAAAATAGGAATCACCATTCTTTTAATAACTGCATCGCTTCTGTTATATTTATACGGTTCTTTCGGTTTTCTGAAGACCTAAAAATTCACTTTGAGGATAAGATGAGATGCAATTAAAGGAGAGGGCTCGTTTAAAGCCATATTACCTCTTTACCATAGTAGATTGGGCATTTACCTACACTCTCTGACTGTTTCTCTCACACCAATTCACATCTAATAAAATATTACTGGACTACTAATGAAAAGCAAAATATAACTACCCCAAAGTACACTTTCTTTTGTTCTTTCTCAACTTAACTTTATAATTCATCTTTTGGTTTAGTTGTAAAGCCAGAATGTCTTCCAAAGCCAACAACCATTCAAAGTGGGCTGAATCCAGACTTAAGTAAGTGCTTGAACTTAGTTACTCCTGGGCTAAACCATGTTGATTGCAGGGGAGTCATATTTCATGTGTTGCAAACAGTATTAGAGATGAGATGTTTCCTATTCCAAGTCTAAATAACAGTGTAATAGTAAAGCTGGTCAGTATCTGTGTGCAGTAAGTAATTCAAAGATATATCCCTGCATGCAAGCAATACAATTTACTTGACTCCCCCTGCAATCAACATGGTTTAGCCCAGGAGTAACTAATTTAAAGCACTTTATTAAGTTTGGATCCAGCCCAGCATCTTTAAAGCTCCAATGTTGCTCAGCTGATCTGCTCTGAAAGTTAGAGAAGGGTTATTGCTCAGAGAGGCATTCTCAATTTACCATCTGTTATGCTCCTACTGTAGCACATCCTCTTCTCCACCCTAATGTCTAGGGTTACCACCCGTCCGGGATTACTCCGGACAGTCTGGAAATTTAAACCAGTGTCCAGAGTCCGGAGATCCTGCATTCCCGGACTATACAATGTCCGGGAATAGGGTATTTCAGGTTTACATCACTTCCTCCCTCTACTTTAGCCACTTCCTGTGTAGCGATTCTTACAGACTGACTATCAGTCTCTAAGAATTAGAAACCGGAAGTGGGGAGGAGTGGGACGGAAGTGATGTAATCTTGAGATCTGTCTATTCCCAGACATTGCAGTGTGAGACTGCCGCCGCGGTGCGTGTTGGGCTGGGTGTGCCCTATAAAAAGGCAGATTTCCTGTCTCTTTTTGACCAGGCAGCCCAGCGCCAAGCAAGTAAAGAGTGGCTGCCTTATTATAGGCGGAGGATGAGTGGGCCAGTGGCACAAATCTAGCATATTAATACCAACCTCCAACAGTGGAGGATTAAAAGCTTACAAGACTGGACTCCCATCAGAGCAGGTAAGTATGTTTTATTTCTTTTTGGGGCCATCTTATGGGCGTTTTTTAAATATTTTAATTTTGATGGACACATGTGGCAGTTTTAGTATTTAAATGATGTGGGTACTGTATTCATTTTTTTTTTTAAAGAAGGGGACAGGGATCTGGCATTTATTTTATTTCTTTAGATTTTGAAGGGGCACATGTGGCTATATTTTTTTATGTGGGCACTGTACTTTTTTTTTAAAGAAAGGGACGAGTATTGGCAGCATTTTATTATTTTACATTATATGGGGGCACGTGGATGTTTAACAGTTTATTTTAGAGGGCACAGTATGTTTTTTTTTTTTTTTTTAAGGAATGGGCATGTAACGCTATTTGGTGCCTGGCATGCTGTCGATAGTAGTACTACTAGCACAAGCATGCCTTGTCATTCATGGGCATGCTTGTACTTGTAGTTCTACTAACGGCAGCATGCCCTGTCGGGCTGTCCTTTATTTATTTCCATAAGTTGGGGCAGGCGGGGGAAGGAGTAAATATTTTACTATGTCAAAACCAAAAAAAAAGAAGCTGTGCGGTCGCAGCAATCAAGGCTCCGACTGGTTTTTGTTTTTGTTTAAATAAACATACGTTCAATTCTTAGAAACACGCACCTCTGAATAGCATGTTTCAGCGGATGCGCAAGGTGTATTGCTGTTTGTATGCAACATAATCCAATAAATCAATTAACCATTAATTGAAAAATTCTGAAGGGTCTAATTAACTCCATCATGCTGCTGCTGTATATTGTATGCACTAATGCACATTATGGCCATCATGCCAGGCTGTCACTGCTCTAGATTATATATTGAGGGACAAAAAATAAAAATACCCTTTTTTCTTTTTTTATTATTTAACTGGTCTATCTGTTAAAAACAAATGAAAATTAGGCCATTTGTGTGTTTTTTTTTTACTTTAATATTAGTTTGGGTGTGGTCACAGTCTTAGTGAAAGCATGCTAGTATGGGTATTCATTTAATAGACTCTTAATTATAATTTTTTGCTTTAATACTTTTAATTTGATTTTGTGTAGTCTGCAGCAGCTAATTTACATTTTCTTAACCTCAATTTATTTCGGTGTGGTCAGGTTGTTGTTTAAACAAGTGCACTTCATGAGTATATAAAAAAAATCCTTTTTCTTTTTACAAATGTGGTTAAAATCAGATCGTGAATTTGGGGCGAGTCAGTGGGTGTGGCATGGGTGGGTCAGTGGGTGTAGCATGTGTGGGTCAGTGGGCGGGACAGGGGGCGGGTCAATGTCTGGGAATCTGAAAACAAAGGTGGTAACCCTACTAATGTCCCATATTCCTGGGCTCATATAATTCCTTTCTATCTTTCTTGTCATTTGTAGATATGGCCTTTTAATAACTTTACATTTCCTACAACTGCACAGTCCTTGCATTAAAAGTAAGGAGGAGGCAGATAGATATAGTTTTTCTTCAAGAAACTGCCTCCACAGGGGTCACGTCAAACCTGCAGGATAGGATAGTTACCAAAACATCTCTTGCTTCAGCAGATTATAGAAGCATGGAGTTCTTAAGAGGCCTTATTATAACTAATGGGATGACACAGGGTCTTTTCCTACTTCCTTTTAGTTTTGCATTAACAGTTGAACTGCTGACTACAAATATCTCTGGAATCCAAGAATCTCAGGTTTCAAGATATGGAAAACAGAACACAAAATTAAATATTTGGGATTTTTTTTATAGAGGATGCTTTTATTTTTTTATCCATAACAGCATGGCTTCCACTCTTCCTCCACTACAATACTTCATGACATTACTAAGTTACAGCCTCCTCTCTGGCTACATCTAATCAAAATCCTGGAGTTTCACCTTTCAAATCAAATAGCAACCCAACTAGTGGCAAAATGTCCAATTGGCATGAAACGTTAATATTTTTGAGTGTACATCACTTAAATCTATATAATCTTCTTTATCTTTAAGCCCAAATCCAGTCTTATCTAAAAGTTTGGAGCTCTTTCTATATATTCTTGGGGCCTGATCCAGACCTACGAATGAGCGCTGAGCGTATTAACGCTGAGCGTAGAAACTTTGCACTCCTCTGAAACTCCCCTTACTTTCATTTAATTACGCCGGCTAAACCCTACCCTAACTTTTCACTGCGTTACGATGCCTTCCCGTTCGTACTAACGTGACATAACAAGGTAACCCAGCCCATACTGTGCGATTTAAATACCTCCCCCCGCCTACATTTACTAAAATTCACTGCGCATGCACCAGGACTTCAGAACTTCAGGGGACGCAGAGCGCAGGTCAGGGGAGTTTTTAACTCTTTCTTTACTTCTTCTTTCTTCTTTTTTTTTGTCTTTTTTGCCTACTGGAAAAACCCATTGGTGTTACTTGTTAATATGAACAACGAACACCATTGGTGATTCCAGTAGGCAAAATATATATTTAAATGTAAAATTATTACAAATATTAATAATATAAATATTTTTTTCTTAAAAAAAAATGTTAATAGTTTTATTTATATTTTTTTTATGTACACATCCTGGCTCTGTATTCCTGTGGTCTCCCAACACATAATAACAGCTATTAGGGGGAGTAAAGGGGGTTATATAGGTAGGGGCGTAGGGAGCGTGAGCACAAGTGACGCTGCAGGAGTCCGGAAGCTAAGTCTCTATCAGTCTGCCGGCTTAGGCGCCCTAATTAGCAATCAGCGCGTCTGGAGCCGGCAGATTGTCAGAGATTTAACAGCTGCCGGACTCCTGCGGCCTGATTGCCGAGCTCCATGCGTGTGACGTCATGACGTCACAGGCATGTATAGAAGAGACGCGGCGGGGAGAAGAAGAATGCTGCAGAGCAAAACAGGTAAGTATTGTGTTGTTTTAAAGCATTTAAGTATTTTTGATGGGGATAATGAAATAATAAAGAGGAGGGGGAGGTGATGAGAATGGGGAGGGGGGCTGATGAAGAGGAGGGGAAAATAAATTGAATAGAGAAATTATAAAGAGAAGGGGGAGGGGTGATGACAATGGAGAAATTAGTGGATAGGGGGAGTGATGAACAGCAGGGGGTAGATGGTGAATGGGCTAGAGAAATGATAAAGAAAATGGAGAGGGGGCGGTGATGGATGAGAATGGGGTGATGATTAATTGAGAGGGGGAGGTAACGAAGAGGAGGATGATGATGAAGTAGATATTGAAATGATAGAGAATTGGGAGGGGGAGATGATGATAATGGGCAGATGATGAGGGCATAGAGAAATGATAAAGGGGAGGGGGAGGTTATGAGGAGAATGGGGAGGGGGGATAATAAAGTGAATGGAGAGGGGGAGATGATGAGGGCATAGAGAAATGATAAAGGGGAGGGGGAGGTTATGAGGA
>WWET01000213.1:203747-220425 GCA_011038615.1 Limnodynastes dumerilii | reverse complement strand
ACGGCAGCCATTTTTTTTAGATATTCGCCCGTTTCTGCCAATTATCGGCACCACACACTAAAGCGATAATTCGGCCAATCCACGATAATTGCTAAATCGGCATGATTATGGCTCTAGTGTGTGGCCAGCTTAAGTCCACCGCTAACCTTAAACAGTGATACACACATATACTGTATATATCTAACCTTAGGTGCGCTTAGTTATGAAAACACAGTAAAACCTGATAGATTTGATTCAATGGGCCGGATCTACAACAACGTACGACTCGCAACATGCGTCCGCCAGGTGCCGATCCTACCTACTACGCATGCGTAGTAACTAATTGACATAATCTACGTATCATTGCATTATGTAGATTGAGTATATGTGGTTTTTAAGACCGCATATACACAATCTATGTAACACAACGATACGTAGATTGCGTAAATTAGTTACTACGTATTCGTAGTAGCTAGGATCTGCACCTGGCGGACGCATGTTGCGAGACGTACGTTGTTGTGGATCCGGCCCAATGTGTCTGAAGAAGATGCAAAGTTTAATTAGGGATAAATGTCCCAAGATAAAAATAAAAAAGCAGTACTTGGAACTTGGACTGGCGTCTTTGTTTTTATTACTCGGTCCCCTCTGTTATTTGTTGAAAATAATCCTACAAGTTGGACCCTCGTTGATGACCTTCTGCCCGTTGGGCTTGGTGTATACTGAGAAAGTCAGATCCTCTTCTCTGGCACTCACGCTGGTTCCAGTCCCAGTGGTTCAGGATATCAAAAGAAATCAGATCTATCAGGTTTTACTGTGTGTTATTGTGTTTTCATAACTGAGCGCAACTAAGGTTGGCTATATTTATATATCATTGTTTGAAGAGAATACTCAGCCTGCGTCACTGCAGCCAATCAAACAGTTTGGGTGCAGGGTAGGTACCATGGGACTCCCTTATATCTGGGGCCTGGGCCTGTGTTTACTGCACACCCTGCATCCATTATGGAAATGTCGCTGACTGGCTGGAAGATTCAGGATTCAGTCTATTGGGAAATTCAAACTAGTTCTGGAAAACAATCTTTAATATTAATGCAAATTTATTATACCTGAACCTCATCCCATAGCAACCGTTCTGAGGAACTAGATGCTGATGGATCTAACACTTTCAAAGCACAAGTGCAGGTTCCAAGAGAATATTTTTATCCTTTCAGGAACTCTTTACAAATAATTGTCGGTATCCTTTATAAACAATCCAAAATTTCCCTGCAGAAAAAGCTTAAAACACAAGCATATGTCCTACAAAAAGAGGTTATTGTATTAACTAACAAACTACTGTCTACTTGACATGGAAAAGCACAATGCTAATTGTTATGGGTTTTTTTTTATAGAGAATAAAATAGAAATGGTTTTACATCTTCTTTGAAGTTCAGCCAGTGTTGCAACAACACAAGAATATACATGATAGTAGCATTATTTATTATATATATTGTAAAATGGTGTAATCCTTGCAGAGAACATACATAATCTGATACACAGTAGTTCAGTAACATCTGCAAGGCAGAAGTTTTTGTTACAAGCTTGATAAAAGGCAAAATGTGCTTAGTCATGATATTTCTTATTGAAAATACCAACAGGGGTCAAACACTGTATTGCGCTTAGGGAAACTAGGATTTTCAGTCATTGCAGAAATCACAGTTTTACAAAGCTGTCTCTTAGAGGTATATTTATTAAAGTTGATTTTGCCAAAAAAGACCAAAGTCCCAGGACTTTGCTGGCGATTATGTTTTTGCTGTATTCACTAAAGGTAAAGTCCCGGGACTTTAGCCTTTAGCAAAATTGACCAGGCAAACATCGCTGGACAGAAATTGTCCAGAAGTTTGCCATATTAAAAATACAATTCACCGGGTTCACTAAAGGCGATTTAACTAAATCACCTTTAGTTCGTCGGCAAAGCACTGCAAATCAAAGCGCTTTTTGTGTGGGGCGCTTTCATTGAAAGTGCCCCACACTGTAGCAGAAAAACACGTCAGTATATTTGACATGTGTTTTTCTATATCCGAAAGCCAAGCGCAGCTTTTTTTGAAGGCTTTGCATGGCTGCGCTGATAGAACTACAAGGCTCAGCATTGTAGAACTATCAGTGTCAGCATGTTAAGCCTTCTAAGCATGCTGCGCTGTATCTGGTGGAAAAAAAATACAGTGTCCCAAAAACATAAACAAATACATAAACATTTAAAATGCATTATATTGCACCCTACTCTGTAAAATTACCACCGGTGGCCACACTGTTTTGTAATAAATGTCTTTTAAACTAATGTGTGTTGCATAAAGTAACAAAAAATATTTCAGACTCACTGTTTAGCTGTCATCATTCTTGGGACGAGTTGCTTGTAGTTTCTTCATTCTTTGCAGTTAATCTTCTCCAGTTGCTTGAAAAATCTTGTCCGCTTTCTTGAAGATGATGATCTGGTCCTTCCTTTAGATCTTTGGTCACTTCTGACACTTGCCCCGATGACAGGCTTCTTTGGCGCTGCTACTAATGACCATTCGGTCAGTAGAGGGCACCCTTTTATAGAAAATATTACGTAATGTACATAAGAGGGCTCTAGTGACCGCTCTAGTGTTTATGACGTCATCATTTCTATAAAAGGGTGCCCTCTAGTATCCGAATGGTCATTAGTAGCGGCGCAGAATTCACACCAAATTAGCTAATTAACTTTTGTTTTAATTATGAATATTGGCTTTGCTTTAAATAGGCAGAAAACTTTAGTTTGCACACAATGAAATCAGAATATATCAAAATACAATATGTTACAAATTCATCCAGCGATAAAAAAAAAGATATCTTTACAACAATGTAACAAATAATTTTGTAACTTGCAGTCAAGAGCAAAATACAAGAATTTTGCAAATAAACCTTATAATCCTCCTCTACCTTAATCACGATGTTTTAACTACTGACTTTAAAGATTACCATTAAATTACTGCAATCAGAATCTAAGCACAGTGCAACGATTAATTCATCTATAAATATAAAAATGGACGTGTGTGTGTGTGTGTGTTTGTGTATGTTCCAGCATAACTGGAATGCCTGGAGCAATTTACACCAAACTTGGTAAACATATAATTTACAATCTGGAAACAAATACTGTGGGGGTAAGACACCGCTAGCACCCCTAGGGGTGGGGGTGGAAAGCCAAATATCCTGACTCCCATTGTTTCCTATGTTAGCCATTCTGTCCTATGACAGCCATTCTGTCCTATGAGACCTAGAGTCGTGCCTCCGACTCGCTCAAAGGTCACGTGTTGTGCAGGTACCAGATACATCCCCAAGAGGGCGCTGGCTAGCTAGTTCCTCCCCATTGTTTCCTATGAGAGACGATGCAATGTCAATGGGGCTTTCTGAAACGCATGGAAGACAATGGGAAAACGCGCTTTCAGGGGAGGGGCAGGAGGGGGAAAAGCAAGATGGCAGCCCCTGAATCCAGAGCTCCTGTGGTGCATGGGCGCCAGAGACACCCCCGAGGGGGCATTAGACACCCCAAAAGTTCCCCCCATTGTTTCCTATGGGAGCTCATGCAATGTCAATGGCGAGTGCTAAAATACATGGCAGTCAAAACGCGCTTTGGAAGGGGTGGGGGGTAAGACACCCCTAGAACCCCTAGGGGTGGGGGTGGGAAGGGGATGACATGTAAAAATAATGGGAAACTACCAATATTAGTGTCGAATCCATAGTTTTCGGGATCATTGAGATGAATAGTGCCATTTAAGTCCAAGTTTAGCCCCGATCAGCATTGGGGGTGAGATGGGGTGAAAAATAAAATGTCCAAAATGACCGACATTAGTGTCAAATCCATAGTTTTCGGGGTCACTAAGATGATTGGTAACAGTCCCGATGACATTTAAGCCCAAGTTTAGTAGAATAAAACGAATAGGGACTTCTCAATTTGTGGTCTGTAAAGGGTCGGGGATTTTGGAAAAGAGGGTGTGGTTTCAACAAATAAGTTCAGTTGTGAGCAGAATTTGGTCAGAAAGAGGACAGAGATAATTGTGAATGGCGTTGAATGACGGGAGTGACAGGGGAGTAACAGGGAAGTGACAGGGGAGTGACGGGGGGGTGACAGGGAAGTAGGAGAGGAGTGACAGGGGAGAGACAGGAGGAGTGACAGGGGAGTGACAGGAGGAGTGACATCTAACTCATTGATAAGTTAACTTTAAGTTTTAAACCCAGACACTTTTGCTAATATATATATATATATATATAATCAAATAACAATGTATCTAGTAAAGGAAGATTATTTCCTTATATTTAAAAAAACTGTTACAAATAAACCAACAAAAGTCCTTTTAAACTGAACACTTCAAATAGTCCATGTTGTTCCTTTCACCCCACTCTCTCTCCTCTTCGCTACTGCCAACTTTATCTTAGCTGCTCCGATGACACTTGCTTGATCACCACTACTAACACCTTTTCCCGTCCTGCTCCTCTGATACCTTCTCATTCACCACCACTGCCACCTCTCCCGATCTGCTTTGTTAACACCTCCTCATCTACCGTTACTGCCACCGTCCCTGATCTGCTATGATGTCCCTTCCTCGATCACCTCCTCATTCACCGTCACTGCCACATTCCCCGATCTGCTCCGATATCACCTCCTCATTCTCCGTCACTGCCACCTTCCCTGATCTGCTCCGTTATCCGCTCCTCGTTCACCATCACTGTCACCTTCCCTGATCTGCTCCGATATCACCTTCTCATTCTCTGTCACTGTCACCGTCCCCGATCTGCTCCTATATCACCTCCTAATTCTCTGTCACCACCACCTTCCCCGATCTGCTCCGATATCACCCTCTCATTCTCCGTCACTGTCACCTTCCCCGATCTGCTAAAGTGGAGATGTAGCCTATATCAACCAATCAGATTCTAGCTCTCATTTTTTTTATTACATACTAGAGAATGTCAGCTAATATCTGATTGGTTGCTATGGTCAACATCTCCTTTTCAAAACCCCTGATGTGGTATGGTTAAGGAGGGTTAGTTTCTCTCCTTCAATGCACTCATGAGGAAGATTATTGGCTCTTTAAAATTTGTGCCCCCTGGGGCAGCTGGAAACTGCAATGGTTTATTTGACAGAGGACCCAGGATGAGGTATTGGAAGTTAAACACCTTCTGGCAGAGCATAGTAGGGACAGGTCTAGACCTAATTTGTGTATGGAAGGAGTACTTTTAACAGAATAACCTCTCTGCTGAATTGGGGTTGGTTTGGGAAGCTTTTAAGGCTGTTCTCATTGTACCTTTGTAAAAACCATGACTAGCATCAAGGCATTCTTGTTATGTTACCTGGGTTAACCACACACCAGGGCATGGTCTAATTGGGGCTTAGTCTTCACTTGAGCCCATGACTGTGGGAATAGGTGTTTGCGACAGGCACCAAGTCAGTCATGGCTCCTGGTGGTGGCTCTTAAAAAAGTTAGGAGAGTTTGGGAGTCAGAAATTATCACAGCGGACAAAACACCCAGGAAAATTATGGACTGGACACAGTGAAGAACAAGAACGACAGACTGCACAGGGGCACTAGTACCATATGGCAACCAGAGAGGACAAGACCTGAGGCAGACCAGAAGTGGACAAGACAAGACACAACAAACCTATGTGAACCAGACAAGGATCATGTCCAGAAATACAGACAAACAGGTTCCTGGAGAAAGGACTAGTGGGCACGGTACAGAGGTAACATGACAAGAACAAAACACAAAAGAAAGGTAAACAGAGACAGACACATTCCCAGACAGAAATAGGAGAACCACAAGAACCACAAGGGCACAGAAAGGGTAAAAAGACTAAGCAAAGCAAGGGAAGCAAGGAAGCTACTAAGAAACAAAGCGCAGAGACTTCAGACAATGGATCAAATCCAGACCCATGTGTGAGGGTCCGTAAGTACGATGGCGTAGCGGGGAGTGCACGCCCCCTGCACTATCCACTCTTGGTAGTATATCTGGACACTTACATGTCGAGATTCCTATCTTTAATATAACGACTAGGTCTGCTGCCGTAAGGCCTCAGACGTAGTCGTAACGGTGCTTCCCCCGCCGCATAGCCTTCATTTAAATGGCTATCACTGGCAAGGGAGAGATCTTCCAGCTGGGTATTTAAACACAGAACAGCCAATCAGAGTTAGAATGGCTAGCAAGCCTCCCAGCTCTGATTGGTCTAAGTTCTTTCTGTTAGACACCAACTGGGACCTATTAATCACCCTAGTGCTAGATGCAGAAGTTGTGGCTGTGCTATTTCTAAGCAGCCAGGTTATTGTGTAAACAGCCTAGATTGTTGTCAACCTGTTTACTGTTAGAGCAGTATCCTGGTTCCCTAGTAACAGCTGGGATTTGCTTGAGCATTCGGGGGAGAAATAGGTCATGCTACTGCAACTACCACAGCATGTAACAATGCCATTGTAAGCACCCAGGGGTAGATCCAGAATTACATGTGCCGTATGTTTATTCGCGGAGCGTATTTTCGTACACGTAAGTTCGCTACACTCCCCTCGGCACACCCCTTGCGTGGACGTATTTTGGCAAGATACGCTTCCCAAACCCTACCTTAACTTTTTCTCACGTAACAGCGTAGCAGCTTAGCTTAGCACGCCCATACTGTACACATTAAATACCACCCCCCGCCTACTTCACGTAAAACACACGTATTGTTGACTAACGTAAATTTGGCACGCCCACACGTAAGTATTTAGCAATACGTGTACGACCGTCGGCCGTACGAAAATTCGCAGAGAATACGCTGAGAAAATACGCTTAGCACGCCCATACTGTACAATTTAAATGGCTATCCCCGCCTCCCTGTAGTAAAACGGGCGCCCAGCCGACCAACTCAAAAAAAACACGCCCAGCGAGCGAAAAATACGCTAACGATACGCCCGCTATTCGCTCATGACGCTCGGGCGACCGGAACCTGTCATACTGGGCATGCGCATTGCAAATTTTTTCCCGAAAATTCGCATACGCTCGTCGTACGCTCGCTTGCGAGCGTTGCTCTGGATCAGGCCCATTGTGTGGAGGAAGGAAGGGGGAATAGAAAACTGTCTGTGCTTATAGATTTTTTGGTCTATCGGGAATGCTGTATATAATATTCAGTAACAAATTATGTGTAACTACTGCGATATAATCTAAAGGAATTTAGCTTCTGATTCTCTGGTCAATTTAAAATGTTTGGGTCAAGAAACTTCAAATACCATTTGTGTGTCTCCTACTATATTTTTGACTATATCCATTAAATCTGCATTATCCATTATTCTCTTATTATCTTTGAATCTGGGGCAAATCACAGACCTATCGCTCTAAACTATTGCTGGTGATTGTGTGACTGGCAGAATAAAAATCTGATTCTTATAGCACACAGGTGCAAGCTATTTAGCGCTTTCATCTGAACATTCCCATTCACCATTTTTGGATACTTATATGAGAAATGTGTAATTGGAGGTATATGCCCTTAAATTCAGAGGTCGGAACTAGCGAGTTGTGAGCCCAGGTGCAAAAAATATGCTTAGGCCTTGATGATATCCCAGGTAATCTGGTGGGGAGCTTTGGAGGTGTGGTGATGATGGCTGTGGGCCCTTGTATCAGCATGGGCCCCGGTGCCGTTGCACCTGTTGCACCAATGGTAGTTCCGCCCCTGCCTTAATGATTAAACCATATTTTCTTACTTTTCTCTTATTTCTGTTTTTTTTTATCTTTCACTAACATTTGAGAGAAATACCTTTTTACAGAATTATTCTGCCATTTCATGATTTGAATATGGATGAAATAAAAGGTAATTATTTTAATTATTCCTTTACCTGGTGTGCTTTTAGAGACAACGGGCCTGATCCAGAACTATGCCCGCTGGCGTTTTTACGCATGTCGTAAGTGTAACTTCGGCTTAAAGTACGTATTGCGCATGCGCCCAGCAGATGCTTCCTTTCGTAACTCATGTCGGCCATAATTGAAATTAGGTCGGCCGTAACAGTTGCGCAATTACAGCCAAATGGGCGTGCCTATATTACGATACCCGTAAAAAATAATGCAGACTTTGAAGATTTGATAATGACTTGTTTAGAATCCATTGTATAGATAGCGCTGCATACAGATTGGCAGATTATTGCTGACAGATTGTTGGGGTTGTTGAATTATTAGAGAAGACAGAAAGTGTAGAATGAAGGGCAAATAAAACGAAGGAGAAATGTCTTTTTTCCATGAAAAAAAAATGTCACCAATATTGCAAACAAAATACCCTTACAAGAAGAAAAAAGGGCTTTCCAGCAGTCAGCTGAGCATTACTGTAAATACTTCTCGGACAGTAAGGGAGCTTAGAGCTGCTCCCAGTACTTCAGGTAGACCCATACACATCATATTCTTCTCAAGGGATGAGGACATAACCACTTACTAAAATCATAGAAAGAAATAATGAGACTAATATTATTTAAAAAAGAAGATATTAATTTAGTGCTACAATACATTAGACATGTAAAATGGTTATGTTAGCAAATAGAATTGGCAGTTTGTTTATCCTTAACAGGGAAAACATTTAAATATGTCTATTTATATATAATAATTTTTTATAATTGTTTTGTAATTCATAGAATTAATTTGTAATTATTTTTTTCAGCTATGGCAAGATGTCAGCAACAACATAGAAAATAAAATAATTGACATCCTTTTAACTTTCAAACCCTGTAGCCTCCTCTTCCATCTCCTTCCTAACTTACTCAAAATAGTTTTCCTACACAGTTTTGTAGTTTGTACCTGTTCCTCATATTGACAAGAGGTCCAAACTGCACTGGTTACAGTAGAGAAAACTATTCCATTATATTGGACAAGACAATTTATAGATGCCCAAGTTCAATTTATGAGTAGGCAACATCAATAAATTGCTCAGGTAACAAATAACTTAGGTGACCATGCAAAATACACTTAGTATTTGGAAATCACTTCAGCAGTATGAGCTATTTACTGTATTCGGTACATTGATTTTACTACAGTCCTTAGAAAAATGTGCCTTTATTTTTCTAAGTTAGTGGGCAAACAGCAGATTAAACTTTCTGTTTGATGCAAACACAGGACTATTTTAATATACCTTCCAAGGCTGTCTAATACATTACTCCTAGATGGAATGGGTGTCAGCGGAAGGTGGCAAGTAGTAGTGAGGTTGAGTCTGTAACAGATTATAATATATACTCTGGTAATGTAGTGCTATTAAGATGGGTGTGATATGAAGCAACAAAGGTCCAAAGTTAACCTGCCACCACTAATTGAGCAACAGCTATAACTAACTGACTTTTCTCTAATGGACAAAGGTCCGGATCCTCAACTACAGCCGTAGTTGAAAATCCGGGCGAAAGTTCTTAGCTAGACGCGTGTCAGATAGCGGTTGCATTCTCCAGTCAGAAAATGTGAATTGCGAAAAAGGGACATCCGAAAGTTCCTTTTCGAATGTCCCTTTTTTGAATACTTGCCATTTTAGACTTTTTTTTTCAGAATGGGTGAGTAATATGTTTGGCATACTTCACCCATTCACCTTCGCAAAAGATGATATCACTCCGCTGCCGGTATCACCGGACCGATGTACAGGTGAGTAAACTTTCTGTGCGGGGTAGAGAGGGTTAGGGACAGGCTGCAGGGGAGGGAGGGTTAGGGTCAGGCTGCAGGGAAGGGAGGGTTAGGGTCAGGCTGTGGGAGATGCTGGGTTACTGTCAGGCTGCCAGGAAAGGAGGGTTAGGGTCAGGCTGTGGAAGAAGGTTAGGTTTAGGCTCACAGGAAAGAAGGGTTAGAGTTAGGGTAGTGAGAGGGGAGGGTTAGGGTAAGAATTAGGGAAAGGAGTGGGGGACTATTTTTACTAACTTTTCGGAGCACCGAAAGCTCGGTGCTCCATGGATCGATTGCAATGCCTACTCGAGGAAACAGCACTTTCGCAATTTGGCCATTCTACCCGGAGACCCACACCCATCAGATAGTATATTGTAATGCAGACACTTACTGTGCTCTGGATTACGACAGCCCTAACCCTTACCACTGACAATACTTTTTCCCCACTTTCAACTTTCCTCTCCACCTTAATAAAGTCACCTCAGATCTCCACCAAGAACACTCTTACTTCTCTCAACTCCTGTACAACACTGAGCAAATCCGTCCAAATCTCCTCAAAACTTGCCCTCCAGGGACTTCTAGAGAGATTCCTACACGCTCCTCAACTGACAGCTTACCAGCTGATCGTTGCCTAGCAATGGCCCACGCGCTAGCCTGTGCTCCTAAAATGAGCTTGAAACACATTTTGAATGCTTTCTAGATGGTGTTAGAGCAGCCTCATTACAGCGTTTAAAGGAAGGTGCACCCCACTTTCTCAACTCCCAGGGGCACCACATTGACATAAAATAAAATTAGTAAAAAATGATTTGCTTTGTGTCTGTTTCATCTCCCCTGTCTCTCCCTGCTCTGCCTGTAACACCTTTGTCTCTCCCCACTCTGTCCACTGCTCCTGCATCTCTTCCCACTGCTTCTTTTTCTCTCATCTGCTCATTTAAATACTTTGTCCCCGCTCCTGAATTTCTCCCTACTGCTCCTCTGTCTCTTGCCATTGTTCCTGCTGCTTCTGTGTTTCTCCCCGCTCTGCCTGCTGCTTCTGTGTTTCTCTCTGCTCTGCCTGCTGCTTCTATGTTTCTCCCTGCTCTGCCTGCTGCTTCTATGTGTCTCCCTGCTCTGTCTGCTGCTTCTGTGTTTCTCCCTGCTCTGTCTGCTGCTTCTGTGTTTCTCCCTGCTCTGCCTGCTGCTTCTGTGTTTCTCCCTGCTCTGCTTTCTGCTTTTGTGTCTTTTCTAGCCCTGTCAGCTACTCCTGTGTCTGTTTCCATCTCATCCACTCCTCTTGTGTAGCCACAGTACAGGAAAGACTTTATGAATTCACAACTTGTAAACTATTAAATAGCTGGCAATACAGCATAGGTGTCAAACACAAATCTAAATAGCAGACTAAATAGTAAAAAGTAAAGTATGCCAGCTAAAATAGACTGACCAAATGTGGCCTTCCTGAGTTCAAGTTCCATGTGCTGTGTAGCATAGAAAAGAGGAAGCTGGCAACTAGCGGTCCTTAAAAAATAAATGATCTTAATCTAGACTACAGAAAAACTGCAAAAAAAAATAATTTGTATAAATGTGGCACCCCTGCAGTGCACGATTGAGTGTTGGGGATTGCAGGGTGCTTTAGGCAGCATGAGCAGTGAGAGCTAGGGTGGGGCTGTTGCTAAGCAGCAGCCAGAAGACAGCCAGCTGGTGCTTGAGGGCGGTTGCCTGGGAAACAGTCAGCTGACAGCCCCTGGAGCGCCTTAAGCTTCTAGAAGGATCTGGAAAAAGTCAGTTGGAGAGCTAGTTGGTTGGAGAGTGGGAGATAGCGGCAGTTGGTTGGAGAGTGGGAGATAGCGGCAGTTGGTGTGAGGTACCGCAGAGAGACGTTGTATGTCTGTGAGAAGGGAGTGTACAGCATCGGAGAGACCGTGTTATTAATTGTGGAGAGATAGAGGAAGAGGTAGCAGTGAACGGAAAGAAGATGCTAAAGGTCAGAAGCAGTGTGGGAGAGACAGTGGTAATAAAGGAGAGACATTGCAGACAGTGACAACATCGGGAGAGGTAGCAGTGAACGGAAAGAGAGGTGCTGAGGGTGGAAAGAGGTGTAAGAGAGACAGCGGTGATAAAGGAGAGAACATCTGGAGAGGTATTGAGGGGTAAAAAGTCAGCCTTGGAGTTGGTGATGAAGCTGTGAGGAGTGTGAGAGAGACAGCTGAAGTGGCAGATCAGTAAAGATGGGTGTTATAAAGGTTAAAGGAGAAAAGGCTTAAAAGTAAATTCTCTGTAAGACATTGTGGAACGTCAATTTCTCAGAAAAAACTTTATTAAGCTAAGCATCTACAATTGAAGGACATTAAGAAGGTATTCAGAGCCAAAATATAGACTGTTGATAAACAGGCTCTATTGAAAATTCATAAAAGTTGTAAGAACTGTTCTGTTGGGAGTAATTTCATAATTATATATATTTGATTCATTTTATTATTAAATTAGAGGTAATTTAGTATATAAAATAGCAGTCATAAATATGATTATCTTACAAAGTAGCTGTATTTTGTGAAGAATTGTTATTTCCTGATTGAAATTGTTTCTTAAGCTCTGTTGCAACAATATCAAAGCTGTTACATTTTCCAAAAGTGATATTTTCTTTGAATGTAACTGTTTATATGACTAGCTTTGGCAGAATATATCTGTTATATTGGTGACATTCATTGAAGAATTATTACTGAAATTTGCTAATTTTTCTTACTGCAAAAAAGTGAAAAAGTAAAGTTTTCTGCTCATCCGTAAATGAATCTAATAAGTAAAGATTAAATATTTATTAAAACGAAATTTATTTTACATAAAGTGATTCTGAGTTTCATTACATTGCTTACACCTCTCTGCAATCCACAACTATAATAAAACCTGTAACCTATCACCACTAGGCTAGAAATATGTATACCTTCTGATTGTATACCTTTTGATTGTTTACTATTTGATCTGCTGTATAGGTTTGTGTTTGACATCTCTGTTTTAACACAAGGAGCACCACTAAATTGCGCGTTTCTTCGTTTTTTCCCTGCGCTGCCTCCTGTGTCTCCCCTCCATTCCTTGCTCTGTTCCTCCGCTGTCTCCTGGGGCTAGATTTACTAAACGGTGGAAAAGGAAATGTGGAGACCAGAGTCTAGCAGATTCATCAGTCACAGGTTTTTATTGTTTGCAGTTAGGGATAGGGTTGGGGTTGGGTCATGAATGGGTTTAGGGATGTTTTGAAATGTTAAACAAAGTTTCACAATTACAATATTCTTCAAGTTAAGTCAAGTTAACAAACCTGTCAGATATTGGGGCTGATTCAGAGTTGCACTTCCACCTTTTTTAGGTGCAAGTGTAGACCTGAGCAATACCATGTTGAATTGCAAGGGGAGACAAATTTAAATAATAAAAACCAGAATTAAAATTAGGAGGGGAAGTTTCTTCGCTCAACATAAAGCTATGCAGTATTATAGTTCTATGTGTAAAAGTAATGTATTTTCCCTGTATGCAATTTTTTTTAAATTAATTAACACCCCTTACTTTGAAAAATGGTTTAGCCGAGCTGTACACTTGCACCTAAAAAAAAGGTGTAAGTGCATTTTTGAATCAGCCCAATAGAGAGTTTCATAAATTAAAGCTGTCAGCCATTTCCACTGGTGATTTTAATAGCCATTGCTCTTTAATAGGAATTGTTTAATTGCTAATAAAATCACTATTCTCATTCTCAGCTTTGCCATACAGCAATTATTAGAGCCTAGTATGCCTTGGGAAAAAAAGAACAAAACACTGCAGCATATTGTTCAGAGTTCAAACCCTTAAAAAGCCACTCAGATTTCCAAAAAAATAAACTGCTAAAGAGCTTAAATGAGCAATTGAGAAGTGGACAGAAAGTTCTGAGCTGCATTGTGATGTCTGAGATATGCTGATATATTTGGCTCTGTAGCAAATATGGAAAAGAAAACATTTCAGATGTTTTAAACTTCTCCCAGTTTCATCTGATTCTGATCATGATTATTCTTTGCCATTGGTTAAAATTCCTGAATTTGAGCTGGGTCTGATTCACAACCTTTATATTAAGGACACCTTTTGTTTTGTATTATGTCTAGCAGACTCAGTATTATGGCTCAATGGCATGTCACACTTGAATTTCTGAGAGACTAGGCTCAACAGCAACTTACCTAATAATATCCCCAGTTACACATAATAAACTATATAGCTAGAGCCCGTGATTTCAGTGTTACTGTGATTGTAGCTATTAACAGAGGCCTGTAGCTTATATTAACTAATGAGAGATTGCTTAAATCTTATCCCGGTCATAGCTTTCTTTTATGCACTCCAATATTTTCTGCTTTGTTGGTTGTTGCAGTGCTTTTTTTTGTCATAGAACACCTATGGCACCTTTTTTTAACCGTTTTTCCAAGTTTTAAAAGATTTAAAAGTTTCAGCAGTAAAATCCTTAAAACGGTGCATGCGGCTGCTTGTGTGTAGAATCCGATGCATGCGTACATCATCTGCGCTGGTTGTGATAGCACTGCTCGGATTGTGATTGGTCGTGTGGTCGTGCTGTGTTGTGAGCACTGATTTGTTGACTTGTAACTTTGTTCACATACCTGCTTGTATGTAATACAGACACTTGTATTTCTCACAACTATTGTATTTCTCTAGCTATTTACTAAGAAGGTAACCGCTGCTGAAAATGTATTTATAAACAGAACTCAGCAATTGTAGTCTGTGTGCGATCGCTGCCTTAAGCTGCCTGTCTCAGTTTAAAAATCCATGTGTACAGGGTGGATCAACCAGAAGAATGTCAACTAGCACTGATTTTGATGCCTGAATTAAGCTGGCCATACACTGTGACAATGTATAGACTAGTGGTTCTTAATCTGGGGAGTATGACCTTAAAGTTGGGTCATCACCACATCATCATAACGTTGCCAAACCACCTGTCACACAGCAAACAGTGATCTCTGAACACTGACAACGTCCAGAGATCACTGTGAGCTGTCTGGCCAGTAGATAATATTACAGCAGAGGTGCTTCTCGCCCAAATTGCTTGAATGGCATCCAAAAGTCTGGAAATACGGGCAGAAAAGTCAGGATGTATTCTCTTACTGCCATCCAGTTTCCAGTCAAGCAGTGTGCGGGCTGTTAGCATCCCGATCACAATGTCAGCATCGCCAATCACAATGCAGGAAGAAGAAACCATGAGCGACAGGATAGATAAGAGATCTGATGTGATTTGGGTAAAATATGATTATCAGACCATTCTCATTTTCTTTTTTTTATACCAGTTATTGTTCATATGCAAACACTGAAAAGAACAGTTGTAAATTGTCAGATGTTGTAGAGTGTCTTCCTGTTATTGGATAGCACACTGGCTTTACCATTAACTGATTTAAAGTACAATTTTTGTAATACTATTATTACTTATTGTTTATTTTCGTAGACCCACCATACAGTATTATGCTGTTCTCTGTGGATAATTTTCTCAATTCTGTTCTCTAAACACCCTCATCCCACAGCCTAACCTTCACCCTCCTTTACCCATAACCATCCTCATCCCACAGCCTATCCTTAACCCTCCCTTACCCATAACCATCCTCATCCCACAGTCTATCCTTCACCCTCCCTTACCCATAACCATCCTCATCCCACAGCCTAACCTTTACCCTCCCTTACCCATAACTATCCTCATCCCACAGCCTATGCTTAACCCTCCCTTACCCATAACCATCTTCATCCCACAGCCTATCCTTAACCCTCCCTTACCAATAACCATCCTCATCCCACAGCCTAACCTTCACCCTCCCTTACCCCTAACCCACAGCCTATCCTTTACCCTCCCTTACTCATCCTTATCGCACAGCTTATCCTTATCCCTCCCCTAACCCTGCAGACTAACCTTAACCCACCCCTCTCTGCAGCCTAACCCTAACTACGAACAGGTTCTTTGTTGAAATAAAAACAACTGAGCTTGTGCCCATCCTGATTTAGAAAATGTATTTATATAAAAGCATTCAGCGTTGATATAGTTGACTGAATCAATGTCTAATATGGGATTGCCTTAGTTGCAAGTACTTCCCCTTAGGATTGGTAGTCATGTGGTTCCTACCAGAGGCGGCCCTAAAATCACTGATAGCGGAGCGGCCCGGGGGCACATGGCACCCTGCCCCCCGGGCCGCTCCGCTATCAGTGATTTTAGGGCCGCCTCTGGTAGGAACCACATGACTACCAATCCTAAGGGGAAGTACTTGCAACTAAGGCAATCCCATATTAGACATTGATTCAGTCAACTATATCAACGCTGAATGCTTTTATATAAATACATTTTCTAAATCAGGATGGGCACAAGCTCAGTTGTTTTTATTTCAACAAAGAACCTGTTCGTAGTTAGGGTTAGGCTGCAGAGAGGGGTGGGTTAAGGTTAGTCTGCAGGGTTAGGGGAGGGATAAGGATAAGCTGTGCGATAAGGATGAGTAAGGGAGGGTAAAGGATAGGCTGTGGGTTAGGGGTAAGGGAGGGTGAAGGTTAGGCTGTGGGATGAGGATGGTTATTGGTAAGGGAGGGTTAAGGATAGGCTGTGGGATGAAGATGGTTATGGGTAAGGGAGGGTTAAGCATAGGCTGTGGGATGAGGATAGTTATGGGTAAGGGAGGGTAAAGGTTAGGCTGTGGGATGAGGATGGTTATGGGTAAGGGAGGGTGAAGGTTAGGCTGTGGGATGAGGATGGTTATGGGTAAGGGAGGGTGAAGGTTAGGCTGTGGGATGAGGATGGTTATGGGTAAGGGAGGGTGAAGGTTAGGCTGTGGGATGAGGATGGTTATGGGTAAGGGAGGGTGAAGGTTAGGCTGTGGGATGAGGATGGTTATGGGTAAGGGAGGGTGAAGGTTAGGCTGTGGGATGAGGATGGTTATGGGTAAGGGAGGGTTAAGGATATGCTGTGGGATGAGGATGGTTATGGGTAAGGGAGAGTGAAGGTTAGGCTGTGGGATGAGTATGGTTATGGGTAAGGAGGGTGAAGGTTAGGCTGTGGGATGAGGATGGTTATGGGTAAGGGAGGGTTAAGGAT
This sequence comes from Limnodynastes dumerilii, assembly GCA_011038615.1. Taxonomy (NCBI): domain Eukaryota; kingdom Metazoa; phylum Chordata; class Amphibia; order Anura; family Limnodynastidae; genus Limnodynastes; species Limnodynastes dumerilii. Next base: position 203,769 of record WWET01000213.1, on the reverse strand, counting down.
AGGCTGTGGGATGAGGATGGTT